>JAVQJV010046911.1:0-10450 GCA_036024995.1 Gadopsis bispinosus
ATCGAAGCCTTCACGATGCACCAGTCTTTCCCTTCTCTAAGATGTTCGTATGAAACTAGGTATGAAGTATTAAACTAGGCATCATTGTAAACATATAGCTAAAGAAACTGAAGAAAAAAAATACTAAACATTCATCAGACTAGTATTCCAATTCTTTGAAGTGGTTAAAGATGGTGCTGTGAGTTCAGGCAGATCTCTGCTCTCACCACCACTACAAAGACTCAGTCTCTTGTTTTTTGTGCAGGGTGATCTGGTGAACAACATTGAACGGAGGGTGCTGGAGGCTCAGGAATATGTGGAGCAGGCAAAGGAGAGCGTCCCAAAATGCAAAAAGTTCAAAAAGACTAGCAAACGGGTGAGATGCAAGATGTAAATATTCTACAAACTGACTCATTATTTCTGTCCTTTTTTCCCCGTTCCCTTTCTCCCTTTCTGCCTTCTCTCTCCTTCTCATTCACATTTTCATTCCACCCCTTTCCCTCACCTCCTCTCCTCCTCCGGCCTCCACACCTGGCTCTTCTTCCTGTCTGCATGCCTCTGTAACTAACCTCTCCTAGGGGGAAATGATAGACCGCATAGAGTACAACGTGGAGCACTCGGTAGACTATGTGGAGAGGGCAGTATCAGACACTAAGAAGGCGGTTAAATACCAGAGTAAAGCCCGGAGGGTGAGTCGCATATAAAACGAAACAAAGCATGTGAACAAACATGCTGTCACATGAAAAAGTGATGTGCATGTATATATTGTAGTGTGTAACTGTCGTCAGTGTGTGTGCATGCTCACCTGTTATATGTTCTGCATGTGGAGCATGTGTGTCGTGAGTGTACTTGACATATTCAGTTCGAACAGCGATTTCCAACCAGGGGTACGCGTACTTCGGGGGGATATTTCTGCAGTTAGCAGAGTGTACGTTTAAAAACTGTCGAGTAGCTCAGCTAATTTGAAAAATAACCATTTTTATTTGGTTAAAAAATTTAAATATTTGTGTTTAGGGGGATAGGATTACAAACGTGTGAGGCTGATCTTGAATACTCTTATTGTCACAATATCCAAAAAACTACCAACTACAAAAAGCCGACTACAGAGGACACAGAACCTGAGAAAGCTGTAACACCTGAACACCTACTGCTGTTTCAGAGAAGCCAAAGTAGATCGCTAAAAGTATTGGATGAGTTATTGAAATGTCCAATAGGTGCCAAGCCAGTGGTACAAATTCCAGCTCTCTTAATACATCCATGATAAACCCCGTACGAACACAAAATGCTTTTATGCTGCGTTTTTTGTGTGGATGTAGAGGTGCTGGTAGGAGGATTTTGTTACCTTTGGACAGAGCCAGGCTGTTTCTCCCTGCTTCTAGTCTTTATGTTAATCTAAGCCAGTTAAATGCTGGCTCCAGCTTTTTACTTACCGTACATGAGTGGCATTGATTGTTAAGTGTATCCCCCAAAATGAATGGAGACTGTTGATTGCATAAGGTGTGCCACTCCAAGTGTTAGCGGTACTTGAAGAAACCTACTGAAAAAGGAAGAAAGGGCCATAACCTCACCATGGCTTGTATGAAAAAACAGTATTGTAACAACATCCACTTTTAAATAATGAATAGTGTTCAATAACATCCAGTTTAGAATTTTTTCAAAAGAACATTTGGAACATCACGTGGTGTCGAAGAAGAGGTCCTTGAACTCATCTGAGGGTCTGTACAGCAGACAAAAAACAACTGGAAACCGCTGGGCTGCAGTTCATGAAGAGGATTTTTCATTGGGTTACTCCTCCTTCCTTCCTTTAACAACCTGCACCACAGTGGAACAACTCTGCCACCTCTTGGTTAATATATATATTGGTTAATAGCTCTCAAAAGGTTGAGAAATTTCATACCTCACATGACTTCAATTCAATACAATTTATCTTTCTTTCTTTCTTGATTTTTTTCTTTCTTTCTTTCTTTCTTTTTTTCATTAGTTCTTGCTTATTGCTTGACACTTTACCCTCCTTGTTTCCCCCCCATCCAGAAGATGATCCTGATAGGAGGTTGTATCGCACTATGTCTGACCGTCCTCATTATTTCCCTCGCAGTTGGACTCAGTTAGGACCTTAAGAAATCCCCACAGGGCAGACAGAGCAGGAGGTGATGCGTCCTTCAGCTGTGAAGTAGAAAACGGGCTTACTTTACTTCTCTGAAGCCGGTGCAATATATGCAGATTGCTGATTCCACAGAGTTTAAATGTTGGCCATTGGCTATTTATGAGCTCATGTGGTTGAATGCATGCTAACAAGACCTTTTTACAATTTAACTTTGCTGTAAAGTCACTGTGTGGATTTTTACAGAGAAATTTCACAATCCCGGTGAACATCGGCACAGTCTATATAATGCTTTAAGCTTATTTCAGGAGGTAGCTGCATGCATTGCTGCCTGCCACATAACCCTCTTTAACACTACCACCAGACAGTGCCTAAATTGAGGATTCACATATTCTACACATAGTGGCTTTAAATAATATATTGATTCATGTTTGTGGCATGTGTGACTATACTTTGTGTTGTTTCATGTGGTATGAATGAAATGCAGGAACCAAATATCCAACAGCATCATCAGATCAGTCTTTCACCAAACTGCATTATGTTTTTCTGCATTTCTTCTAAACTGCATTTTGTTCTGATGATCAAAAATATTGTAACGTGTATTAAAGTAAAGTACAAGCGCTATTCCTAACATGTTTTCCTCTGCTCCCCATTTGCTGCCTTCGATGACCGTTGATCTGTTCTTGTCAACATTATGCAGAAGAAAATTATGATTATTATATGCTGTGTGGTTCTGGGAATTGTCATTGCTTCCATTGTTGGTGGAACGCTGGCCTAAACCTCAACCACAGTCACACTAAAAGACACACAGCCACAGCCAGATTCACATTTTCATTTTCGTTTTAATGAATGCATTCCAACATACGACACATTTTACACGCAGTGTACAGGGCCAGAGGTGTATTCGCATGAGTTGCTATTTTGTAAACATGTGGTGCTGCAAACTGTTTATCTGAGTGTTGAGTGTTGTCAGCGATATGTTTTCAAAAGGGAATTTTTGAATGAAAAGGTTACTAAATGATATGTAACACTATACTAATACATTCCAACTTCCAAATATGACACTTATTCAGTTGTAATGTCTATAATGTGTTGTACAGGCAAAGTGACTGCAGTGTTTTCAAAGCCACGTTATCTATAGACCTCTGTTCATTTACATGTTTATTTACTTTCTCTCTCTGATGTCCTCTACCTCCCTTCAAATGCCCTGCATGGTTCAGTTCACTGTAAAGTAGTGGTTTGTTTTCCGTTGCAAAGGGGTAAGAAGATGTGTTGGATATTTTGCTCACAGAATCATCACACCGTCATATATTTCAATGTCATCTCTTTCAGTTGCATCTGGCCTTACCAGGTTTGCAGCATTTCTGCTCCAGTGTTGAGTGCAAGAGCATGCATGCATACATGTGAAAGAGGACTTGGACGTGTTCATTTGTAGCTACATGTTTAAACGTGCTGAGTGCCAGTCACAAGATGAGAACATGAGTGCTTGTTACTAGCCACCTGTGTCTTTGTTTTGTATAAAGTGTAAACTGATATAGAGCTCTCTAACACTGCCAGTATGTTCAAATACGATGTTCAAATGGAGTCTAGTCTGGTCGGATTGATAATTCTGGTCTGTAAGTGACAAACCCTTGTTGTTTTATGTATTTTTATAAACCCCAAGCGTTAAACAAAGCATATCCTTCTGTCAAGCTACTTCTGTTCATTGTTATGAGTGAACTTGATGACTCCGTGAGAGTTTCAGCATGAAGTCAAAGTAGACTCATATCAGTTTTCTGTCGTACTTCAGATGTGCACAGACTGCAACCATGTTACCATGTTGCCTACTCAACTTGTTGCCTTTGTGTTGTATTGTGATGACATGGTTTTGTTTGTTTCATTTGAGTTTGGTTTTATTTTCCAAGTAAAGTTTGTCTGAAAAAAAATCACATTCAGAGTTTGAGAGTTACTTTGCATAAGTGCATTCACAGGGACACGATGTGTCTGACAGTCCATTAAAGGGAAAGTCTGATTATGAGTCATAATAACGTTACACTTGTCTGTGCCGCTGCAGAGATTTAGGAAAATGGACTGTGTATGTACAGGAGCTCATCCAAAATGCTCATCTTTTTTGAAGGTTGATCATGTTCCTGAGAGACAGATAAATTATACATGTGTCTTTGCTTTGGTGTGGTTTCTGTGGCCATTGGAAATCAATTTCTCTAAATTCTAAAGAGGAAAAAAGGAAGAAAAGAGAGGAAAGGGGAAAAAGGAAGAAGAAATGAGAAAATGTGGCTATTTGATTAAAGTATTTCTAGCCGCCTAAACACAAAAAGGAAATGTTTGATGTTTTGGACACGCCACGGACAAGAATCGAACAGACGAACTGTGGTAATTGTTACATTTCTCAATGGAGGGGAGTCACAGCTACTCGCTGAGTGATGCACGTTGCCTTATTTGGACATCACTTTCAGAGTTGGGGGTGTTCCACAGTTATAAAGCTAGGCCACTGACATGAGCAAGGGCAATAAATGACAAATGATTAATAGCTAATTAAATAAACACTTTTGAAAGTTTTAGTTTAAACAGATCACACAAAAACAACAAATACAAGAGTTTAAATGCAGAATTTTTTTTTTTTCACACAACTATTTACAGTAAAAACAGAATAATATATCAATACTTTAACAAGAAATATTAATATAACTATTATCAATACATTTTGCATGATTATTTATGGACATTTTTCCTCATTTCCACCAACCACTGGTCTTTAGACAGAGATTCAGACACAAGGCAATACACTCTGCCACGGTACTGGCTGTGTCCAGTGTCCAGTGTCAGCAGTGCGGAACTGACCACACTTTTTACATGTATTGGCCTTTACAGTTTGCAGTGGTCCAGCTCATGTGCTCAGTTTTTTTTCACCGGTCATCTTTGAACATGAATCTCTCAGCTCAAATCATTACTTCCCATTTTTGTAGGGCAACTACGTCGTTTTTGCACTTTACGCTCCACAACTCTTGTGTGGACTCTGAAGTTCCCTTTTTCTCAAAGTCAAAGCACACAGAACATTCCTTCCTTCTTCCTCTACTAGTCTCATACCTACTGAGATTTAACAGTACATTTGTTTCAAATAAACATGCATTTAAAATATATTAAACCATTATCACTTAGAATCAATACAGAAACCAAAGTAGTATATAGTTAATTTCAGATTATTGACTAAGATAATTATCATCACTGCTATCAACCAATTCATGGAAGATGTATTCAGATCCTTTACCCATGTGAAAGAATGTTACTTAAGTAAAACCACATAAGTATCCTCAGCAAAACATACTTTTAAGTATTTGTAGTTGTATTTTGAAAGCATAGTTATAATATTTAAGTTTATTCACTGAAGACAAAGAGATAGTACTCAGTTCAGATGGTTAAATGTAAATCGAGTTATTTTAGAGAAGCTGGTTGAAACCAGATGATGCCAACTTTCTAGAGTGATGGAGCATTCTCATTGTGTCTTCTGTTGCTTTCCAAAATTCTAAAGATTAAAGCTCTTGACTATCATTTGAGTTGTTGCATAAAAGCACAAAGACCCCCACGGTGTCTCCATCTTTTTATTGGTCACAGGGAGCGAACAGGAAACAGTTTGTTTCTGCCCCAATCAGTATCATGTATTACTGCTTACACACCTTGGGCCCATATTGTTAAAAACATGCAAGAAATCAGTGAACACAAAAGCTCTATAAGGCATGAAGATCCAAACTACTTGAACTACATTCCATTAAAAAGATTTTTAAAAAGTCCTGTAAAAAAAATCCCATGTTGCCAGGGAAAACCAACTTGGGTTGTGTCAAGTGTTCACTTGACACTGAAATGAGTTATAAACACACATGAAAGAAAGATTCCCTGAAAACTGACATGTTAACTCATGTCTACTGGAAGTCTAAAACAAGTGGCATATTTAAAGATTTAAGAAAGAGATAACTACTATAATACAGTAGTACTTGATAAGAGCCATGGAGCCTGAGTCATTATACACTAAATTAGAACAGATGTGTTAAAAACAATACATAATGTGTTAAATTTGAACACTCCTCAGCTCAGGTACAACACATGTTGTGTCAGATTTGAAACTAATGTGTCTGTTCCTTTACCACATGTATTGTTGCCAAACAGGTCAACACAAAGATATGGTGACAGAATCATGTAACAATCTGTAACAATCATTTGCAGATTGTCAGATCCTTACAAATGAGCCAATTTACACAAAACGTCCGGTACGTCCAAAATTAAAATTTAAGAAATTAAATTTAAACAAATTATCAATATGAATGACTAAATTCATTTGTTAAGACAATGTTTGTTTTAAGGATTCAAAATGTCCACAACCCCAAAAACAGTGCAATTCAGTTTACAATATCTATTAGTCATGTCCACACAAAACACATGGCAATAAAAGCATCAAACAGCTAAGTGGTCACATTGGCCACATTAGCCAGATTATCATTGTCCTTACAGTGATACATCTGTTGATCCTGATGTTTAAAACCTGATGTCTGACACATTTCTGAAGTTACAAACTGCATGTGCTCATCTTTTATATGGACTGTGTTTAGCTTCAAATCGCATGCACCCACGTCTGGACAGAGGTCCAAACAAAACCATCATCCTCGGATAATGTATCATAAAAGGATGTTTTGGAATGAAGTTTTACATTTTACAAACCCATCGTATATTTTGTATGTAAAATATGAATCTGCAAATTAACTACTGTGTGAATCTGACAGATAAATATAGTGGGAGTAAAAAAGTACAATATTTTCCTCGATAGTTTATAGTGGAGTAGAAGTATAAGGTAATAAAATTGGAAATACACAAGTAAAGTACCTAGAAACTGTAGAAATGACCTGAATGCTTGTTGAAAAGAGTTGAGGTTAGTGGAAAGTACAATGTAGTATAAAAGAGTCTCACACGGTCATATAAAAATATAAATGCAATGTTTTAAGTACATTTTAACCAAAGTAGTTATTCATAAAGCACAGTGAGCCTGACGTAAAATATCGGAAAACCATTTTCATGAAGCATTGGCACTCAGTCTTGTTAAAAGACACCTGGATAGAAGTAGAAGCGTTTTGTTAGAGAGCATCTGTCTTTGGTTGGCATCTGTCTTTTCTTTTGAATGCCAAAGTCTTCAAAGCGCTGCATGACCTGTGAGATTGAAAGAGAGTATGAAGTCAAGTAATGATAAGACTAATAAAACAAGAGCGTTGTCATTACTGCTTGCTGCGTAGTGTTGTTGCCACATAACTAATATTACTTTACACTACATCATTGTGAGCGTCAGTTGTTTGTCTGCGTCCTGTTGTACACACCCAGAAGACACTTTACACCTGCAAAACTTACCTTTCTGAAAAGTTCCTCAATGTCATCCTTACACGCGAAGTTGTTCCCAGCCTCAACGAAATACTGGATAAGAAAAGAACCACGATCTGTTTGTCTATACGAGACAGTATCTGGAGGGAAAAGAGAAACAAAAAACAGATTTAGTTTTTGCTGCATAAGTAAACTATTCCTAGCCGTTTTCAATGCAGGTTATTGATGTTAATCGCCAGTGTTGTGGGCTATAAAGTGGGATCTGATCATATTTAACTTAACTGACCAGGAGTGGAGGAAAGAAAAGAAATGAAGTCTTTTTCTTTGTGTACATATTGCAGACAATCATCCTCTATGTTGTCTTCCTCAGCAGACATGGCTGGATCCAGCTGCTGCACATCACAGACCAGAGCTGCACCATCACTAACAAGTACTGATCCTGCCTCGTCTGAAACACATGTGGCGTACAAGAGTTCACTGGGAGACTCGCTCACTTAAAGACATCAAACAAGACATTTGCAGGCTCCTAAATTAATTTATATTGATATCTAAGAATTGAGATTATCACCTCCTCTGCAGGCCTGGATTATGATGATCTTGGGTTTGTTCAGCAGCACTGAACATTTCTCTGAGCCCAAGTGTTTGTAAATGTTGTTGATGCGGAACTCATCTGGTTTCTCTTTTTTGTAGTTGACACCGAGAACAGCTCCCAGTTTCCCGTGAGACATGATGACCACCAACACACTGTCTGTCTCTTTGAGTTTCGGATGTTTGGAGAACTCAATTATAGCATCTTCAATTGCCTGCGAGAACACAAATATATTAGTTACTGCATCATCACTACATCAACCACATGGTTTTTATTTCCCTTTCTATTAAGTACCTTTCCTGTGAGGTTTGTGTGTTTCACCACCTCGTATCCCAGATCTGTGAGCAGCTTCTCCATGTTCTCCTCGTCTTTCTCAGCTCCCTTTCTGTTTAACTTCTTATCAGTAAATGTTATATTGGTGATGAGCAGAGCCACACGATTCCTATAGGAATTATTGGTCACAGGGTAAATCTGAAAAACAAATTTAAAATAGGAAAATAGTTCAACATAAATGTATCATACATAAATAGGGAATGTATTTTATTCTCACTTGTCAAAACACCTCTTTATTGAGGTGAAGTAAACTGAGATGTACGGGATCCAAATTAATATTAAATAATACAATTAAGACAATGTTAGATATTTCATATGGTTTTTATGAACTACTAACATTTCTATCGTCCTTTTTCTCGCTCCAGAATGACTTGGTGGTCGGGACGAGCGTGGCTGACCATTTCTGCTCCATCTGGGGCTCTGTAGTTCAAAATGACAAAACATCTCTGTTCAAAGTGATGTACTTCTTTTTGTGTATACACCTGTATTCATGACAGTGTCAAAGTATAATGTCACTTTGAAGCAAATAAGATGACGGTGTCTCTGGCTGAAATATGTCAGCTCACCTGGCGGAGCAGCAGGCGGAGCAGCAGGCAGATCAGTCAAACCAGAGGACAGACGCAGTTCTGCGTAAAGTGTCCGATCTCGGCTTTGAAGGTGCTCGATCATCTTCCTGCTGGCTGCGTCTCCTTTTCTCCTCACTGTGTCAATAAGGTTGCGTGCCCTGTCTGTTCTGGTATTGTTCATCTCAAGTATTGAGCACCCCTCCCCATCATTCACAATCTGATCATCTAAAAGGTCATCCAGCAGCTGCTTAATCAGATCCATGGATGCCCTCTCCACAAAATTTCTCCTCAGCTTGGCAAGCTCCTTATCTAGAAGAGGGAATATAAATTTAAACAAATGACACAAGTTTTTTTAATGGTTTATTTAGTTTAAGAAGTAGGAACTATTATTACTGACCTATAAAAGGAGAGGACTGAATCTGAATCCTAAAATTGAAAATATCAAACACTGAGAAAGGTGTTTGTTAGCCTACCCTCACTGATATAAATGGGGTAGAAAAAAGAAACACCTGTTCGCATAATGCATTACATTTCAACAGCACCACACAATGAGAAGCTGAATCAATGCTTCACTAAAACAGTTCCAACACAAACTTACTTTATAATAAGGGCACAAACACATGCTAAAGTGTTCCCAGTGGTTCTATAGGTTTTGTATATTTCCATATTCTTTTTAAACAGATAAACTTTACACTGCAACAGTAAACTATGCTTAAAGCCTCCCCAGATGTGCTGCATGTGTGGGAGGTTTATTGTTGCTTGTGCCTTCTACTTCCTCCTCCCCTGTGTAGAAGAAGCCTACAGCCACCATGGTTTCCATACTTCACTTGAAGAGCTGAAATCGTAAATATGTGTTTTTAATAATTACACATATGAAAACCTAACAAGGCTGCAGCTCTGCCTCCCCCCTTCTTTTATAACTAACTGGACTAAACAGCAGCGCAAACCGGGGTGCACGACCTCAAAAGTGAAACCAATACGTGGCACGCAACACAGTTACAGCTATAAGAATAATAATCTGAAAAATAATCGTAAAGACATTTCTTGACATACTTTGTAAAACAAAGTTAGGGGTCAGAAGTAACATTTATGGCCCCCAGCCATTTCACAGTGGACCGACAGCTCGTGTAAAGCTGCGCTTGCTGGCTGATCGCCAGCAGTTACGTGCAAAGCTCATGTAGAAGGTGAACTCTTACCTGCCATTTCTCAGATTTCGTATCACAGAATTGTTTAAGAAGAGTTTTTAAGTTCCAACAGCGGGCGGGACGGGACGGACGGGAAGTTCGTACAGGCGGAGATGGTGACGGTGTTTCCTGCTTTAAGTCAAATAGTATGGTTTACTATCAGGACCATTTGGAGCAATCCTGTTTTATTTAAAGCCACACCTTGTCTTCCTGCAGCAGTGATAAAGTACCACACACACACACACACACACACACACACACACACACACACACACACACACACACACACACACACACACACACACACACACACACACACACACACACACACACACACACACAC
>JAVQJV010046926.1:0-14371 GCA_036024995.1 Gadopsis bispinosus
AACCACTTCCCAAATCTCACAATGATTGTGCATTTTTTCAATCAAGTAGGGAATTGAATTAAGCAGAGACAATATGGTCTACATTGCACTTTGTTTATACGTATCCTAAAATAATCTGCTGCTGTGGGATAATTAAGATACCCCAGTCTCTGCTACTGTTATAGTGACTTTTCCTTATGCTTTAATTTACAAAAGCCAGCAGCAATATAGGGGGTCACATTCTTTATCTATACTACTATTTGCGTTTTTTTCTATTTCTGTTTTTAGATTGCTATTTGCAGCTTTCTGAAAAAGAAAAAGAAAAAAGCAATACTACAATAATCATACACAACTCATGCTTCTGACAGACGATACCAGCAATATGATTCTGTCTCTGTTGGGCAGCCTGTCAGCTGAGTGGAAAGACAGTACGATAGAGTCAGAGACTCTGCTGGATTCTGTCTAATTTTGCTGCTAAAATAACACTGTACGCAGTACTTAAACAACAGAGGAATAAGATGGGTCGTACTCCATACATTACTGCATACTACATCAGCTGTGACACCTGGCCGATCCAACTGCAAGAACTAATTACAAATTGACTGTTAAAGAAGACAATGCAGATTATGAATTCTCTGTTAGATATCTATTTAGGCCAAGCTGGCTGAGGAAACTGAGCGTATTTTTGTGAACAATGTCATTATCCTAGTTGGATTTCTTTTCTTTTTTGTTTTGTTCAGAGTTTCTCCTTACAAGCTCTGTTTCCATAGTGGAAGGTAGCATTGTCACGATTAAATCATTAAGATTACTGTGTGTAACTGTGTTTTCGTAGTCTAACGTTACATAAATTGCAGATTTTGTTCTTATATGTCAACATTAGAAAGACGATCGTTGGGTGTTTTTGCGTTTCTAGTATGTCTTCTTTAAGCGGCATCTCTGTCATGACCTGTATGACTTTGACTTTATTATTGTCATTCAATTTTACACAAGTGTATACAGAATTAAATTTCGTTGCATGTACCCTCTTCTTGTCCATTTTCAAACTTTCTGTCACTTATCAAATAAGCAGTGCCAGAGAGGGTTTCTGTTTCCAAGGAACTACTGTGTTATGCAGTAAAGCTAAATCAATGAGCAATTGAGTCAAAATTAAATAAAGACTCGTCTCCTGTCACGATTATATCTACTAAAATATGAAGCATGAAGAGACACACACACACACACACACAGAAAGATTGCACCAACATCACTAAAGGATGCAATACCATCTAATGCTGTTTTGTGTTGAACCTGACCCTGAACATTCTCCTACAATCTTTTTTCAGGCTACTGGTATTGTATTATGCATGCGTTTTAAACATGCAGGGCTGTGTGAAGCCAGTCTGCATTCCCTTTGATGTTCCCCTCTCGTTTTCTGTCTCCCGATGCAAGTGTATTATTATCCTGTAGGTACAGATGCGAGGCATACACATACTTAACTGTGTAAATATACAACATTGCATTTTTATGGTCACTTGTGTGCTAAAAAGGTTGATGCCCTTGCAAAATCTAATATTTGTTTCTATAGGCTCTGAATCACTGATTGTTTCATTTTTTACATTTGCGTGTACAATCATGATCATGTAGCTCAACCCTACTATAAATAGGATCCCACATAAGGAAGCTTTAATCAAGTGTAAAACATTTTTCTGCTTTGAATCAATGCTGAGATTCCTTCCATATTTCCCCACTTACATTACAGAAATAAGAAACAAAATCTGAAATCAATTAATTTGTACAATGTGACTAATAGAAAGCAAATGTCATGGTCTCTGTACTTAGTTTTCTATCTCACAATCTTTGTGTGTGTGTGGATAGGGTTTTGCCATGCTAAGGAGTTGCTGGCAGGCAGTGGGAGTCGGACTCAGATTTTAAAATGGCCTCTGCCTCCTCTTCAAGCCCCCCTGTCAAACGCAAGAGTTTGCAAAAGTATCACAAAGAATGGGAAGCTAAATATTTGCGGCTTCTGTGTGGGAGAGAATAAATACATGGAAAATTGCAAAGTGTGCCAGAGGGTATGTTCTGTCACCCGTGTAGGAGCATGTGATTTTGTAAAACACCATACTCCAAACATAAAGGTCTAGAGGACTTGAGCACAAATTTCACATTTCTGCCGTCACAGGCATCTCCTAATGCTAATGCAGTAATTACGTTACACTTGTCTGTTTTTTTTAGTTTATGTTTCAAATGTGATTTGACTCTTTTAGCTGTGGATGTCAGACCACAGGATTTTTCAGACCAACAGAAAGTACATTTTTAAGACCTATAGCAAAAACTATTATGTTTGCAACGACTTTTACCTGTCACAGCTGCTGCTTGGTTAACGAATGGAATGAGAAAACAAACTAACTGAACTGATCATTTCTATGACATCTATCGGTCACAGGATGAAATTAATTGAGGCGTTATTGGTTATTTCATTCATACTACACAGCAGGTATTTCTGATGTTTGATACAACACTTAATGAAGCTTACGGTCAATTAAAGTGCTTTCTTTTTCAGTGTTTCCTCTAAAATTTAGAATTTTGTACATGACGATTTGGAAAATTCAAAATTTAAAAAAAAATCATGACAAGGACACATATCATAGAAAAAATCATATATAGGGTGATTGAGTACCACATGGAACATACAGTAGTGTTAAGTACCAGGCAGAATTGATATTTGCAATGCTTTACTTTGAATGAAAGATGTTGGAAAGCAGGCACAACGATGAAAGACGTTACTATGAAAAAGGTACTATGATACAGTATATTTATTTATGTAAAATATTTACAGATAAAGCAAAGGCTTGTTTACATTACTGATGGCGATATAGAAAAAACAAGGTGCTTGCATCCTTGGAGGTGTCTCTGAAATAAACCTTTTTCAGAACAGCAATGTGCAATATGCACATTTCTGTGTGTTTTACCTTCATTTCATTCCTCTTACGCATATGTGTTAGGGGAGAAGTAAAGATGCAGAGAGGGGGAAGAGCACGCACACTACATAGCTGCTGAAGCCTTGACTAATAGAGCTTTATCTGCATTCATTTTCACACTGAATTTACAGCCAGGACCACTCCAGGGAATCCAAGGGGGTTTCACTACTCAGCTAAAGACAGCCTTCTTGCATCATCACGAGCTGAATATAAAAATAAAAACAACTTAATTTATTTTTAATAGTTTCTTTTACTAAATTTTTTGTAGCTGGCTGTTTGGTTGCAAATACTGGCCTTGTAGGGCTGACGGGCTATTTTATTAGATGTAAGTTTTGGACAATAAAATGGCCAATCCATACAGAGAGATGTATGAATCTGTCATCATCACCTTAGAAGCATTCAGTTAATTAAATGTGAATACAACTCACTGAAATATTTCTTAACGTTTTTGGAGTAATGCTATATTTTATGCATTTGAGAAGCACACGTGCCCTTCGTCTCTGCAGTGCGATTCATGTCGGTTTATGTTCACGTCTATGTGCCATCGTCAAAATTACTCCATAGGACTCAAAATGGATGTTGAGTGTCAACATCATGATTTCAATCACAGACAAATCCTCAAGTGTTTGCTGCCCATTTTATACCATTCTAAAAACAGAAATACAGCTATGGTGGAAAAACCATGACATGCTCCACTGAATTCATTAACTGTATTGGGGGAAAAATGCTAAAGAAAAACAACAACTAATTCCAGCCATCAGTTAAAGCAGCTGAAAGTTGTTGGAGTCCTGAACTGACAGCACCTCTATTGATCTGAAAAGGCTGCAAAGATCTGCCCCACGTCTAAGAGTGGAAAAATGCATGTTTCTTTACACTTAACAATGACCCACCTGCTCTGCCTCCTCCTCCTCTGCCATCCTTGCTGTATATGACATGATGGCCTGCATCTTTCACCTAATCCTCTGACATCCCAAACAGAGTAATGTGCAGAAGAAAGACTTTGTCGTCCCATTCTGCCTCCTCGTCTGTTCCTCCCTGTGAACATGGCAGCAGCCACATCAGTGCAGGAAGCCAAGGCTGTGACGGCAGGTGTTGTGATACTGACCCAGGTACAGAGCGATGACAGAGGTTCAGTGATGTCTCATGAATAAACCCTCTGATGATCAAGGTGAATGAAGAAAACGTTGCAACCTGTGTGGCTAAACTGCTGTCCCCTACAACTACGCTTTTCAAACATAAAACACAAACATACAAGTAGGTAAAAAAGAGGATGGCAAGTTCCACGACAGGAACATGAAACGGGGCCAAACACTTCTCCAACAATCACAGAAGCACGATCATTGGCCCAGATCTTGCCCACTTTAGTTTTGTACCATGGCCATGTGTGCCTTTTTAGATGCACACAGATTGTTATTCAGTTACTGAGGCAGTAAAAGTTACTGATTACTTAATACCTCCTTTTCTTTCCCTCTACTTTGACAGAATTATGTGATCACAGAAAGAAAGAGTTTAAAGTAAAACAAAAATGTTCCGCTTAAAAGATCTTTCAGTATAAAAACTTTAGCCCACATATTCGGGTGTTTTTGTAGTAGCCGATTCTCCTTATGTTACATTTTGCTATGGTAACTACATCTGTGAGTTCTGGTTCTCTAAACTGGTGACAAATTAAGTATTCTAATATAGGACTGTTTATCTAGTAGGAACTAGTTCTTACATATAGGTATAGTATTGTTGTGGAACTGTCTTGTTAGGTGTCCCAAATTGTTTAATTGTCTTACAGTGCAGCTGTGTGTTCAGTTCATCATTGCATTATCACAGTGAGTGGAGGCATTTTGTTTTCCCCCTTAAACCGGTAGTCTGTTAGAAGGACAAGCCTTTGGAAATTAGAATAATGGCTACGTATTGTAACCATATGTCTGTGATGCAGGCAGAATTCTAACAGGGCAACCTTTAACCTTTACCGTGTCACCTAGCTGTACGGATGCTGGCTGAGGTACAACCATTTTTACAGCCCACATTGGTAGGAGGTGGTGGGTTTGTCCTGATTGGCTGAAACAGTTCTGGTGTAAATATCAATGTGTATAACTGTAGACATATTTGGAGGGCGCACCAGAGCCAGGGTCGCAACCTATAACCTTCAATAACAGCAGTGTGAAACAAACACAAGGCATCAGCCAAGTTTACTGGTGTTATTTAGTGTAAGCCATTGATGATTATCATGAAAAAAGAAAGAGAGGACACAGAGGCAAGGTGACAAAGATCAACAACAGCCTCTCGTCCTCTTGTATATTGGGGTATATCCCCGTCTTGCAATCGCGCAGCAAGATGTCAGTACATATTTCCAACAGAAGCATCAGTCAAGATGCGGTCAGTGCTAAGTGGTTTATATTCTATACAATAGAACGTATAATGGTGTCACATGACCTGACTTTATCTTAGCTGTGAGAAACAACAAGGTCAAAGAAATCAGACCCAAAACTATGGCACTAAGTGAAGTTACTGATTTGGCACTCTATACCCATAAACCTAACACAGCAAATCTGTTTGAGATGGCACTATCCAGGGGGAAGAGGATGGTGGAACTGGCATTGAAAAGAAAATACCCAGAGTATGGTAACTAACAATAACATTAAGCATTGAGAAACTAGCAATCACGTTATAAAATACCTGCCAGCCTCACTGTATATGCTGACTGACAGGCAATGCTTAGCTAGCTAGCAGTAGCTTTACTGCTCCCTGAAAGCTGTAACATTATCCTCTGTAACATCCTCTGTATGCTCTGTCTACATTTGTCACTGACATCACAAAGTTAATCCAGCCAGCTGTGGAAAAAAATATATTATGACACCTCAGAAGGCATCGTACATGTAATCCCACTACAATCAAGCAGCCATGAGAGTGATATTTCTCTTCGCCTAGTAACATTTACAGCGTATTTTTCGTGGCGTTAGGCTTTGTGGTGCAGTGTTGTCTGCAGTTCACTTAAAGTGCTTTATAATTTCTGCACTACCTTAGATGCAGAGAGTAAATTGTGAATAAGGCAGTGTGGCAGTCTAAAACAGGAATTTTCGGACAGACGGCACTGCGTGCATCAAGATTAATCCCATTCATATTCACATACCTTCATAATAATTAATTTTTTTTTTCTTCAGTTATCCATTGACTCACTCACGGATATCCTCTATCCCCGTGGCAATATCTATAGATGATGCTGAGATAGGATCAGTCACTTGCCTCCTTTCTAAAACCTTGCTGAGCTGTACAGGCTGCTCCATGTTTGTTCTTGCTCATCCAGTATATGCATGCTATCTGTCCTGTTCATTATTTTGTGCATGGCTTATGTAGAATGGCTCACACAAAACACACATGGCCCACAACACTACTGAATTTTGTATAAAAGCAAAATAGGGCCCACACTGGCAGCTGGACGGAATTTTGTATTCATCTTTGGTCCATGACGGCAAGTCCATGCTCATTAATCCTGTCACTTTTACAAAAGCTGTTTAAAGGAAAACCACGAGGGACATAAAACAAGTCAGAGAATTTGACTGAGGTATGCACAACAGTGTTTGGCTGTGTCGTCCAAATTTCAATTATACTTGCATGCAATTTTCAATTTTATAATAATTAATTGTTGAAAAACAAACTCTCTGCATGTTTTTAACATACAGAACTTCAATTGTCAACAATCCCTCTCCCCACACATTGATTTCATTAAAGAAAAAAAGAATGGGATAATGAGAACATTTCTGTCTGAGACACACTAAATCTGTTGATTTTGTTCTAAGACAGGAATATGACAGTAGTAGTGAGCCCGGAGCCTACCTGTATGTGGGTCACCATATTCTCTCTTGACTCTTGTGGCCCCAGTTTCATACAGGCAAGACACAAGGCGTGGCTGGAAACTTAAACATCCAGATGCACAGTGATATTTTTTTTTTTTTTAGACCGCACACATAAAAGTATTTCAGTGACTTTCCATCCGCCAAAGCGGTGCAGAATTTGTGATATGTGTATAAAACTTGTTATGCTCTTTTCCGTTTTATTTTTTTGTCTCAAGCTAATAAAAAAAAGGCTAAATCATTGGTTAGGTATTCTTAACCACATGACACCCAATGTGTATTCACATATTTTAGGAATCAAATTTAGCGTCCAAGAAGGTGTCAGAAAAGCATACTGACACGTACAGTATGTATGAGGAATATTAACATGGGTATTTATTGTCAATGTTGTATAAAGGTATGCAGCTGCAGCCTTATCAAAATAGTCTGTCTTCCCCAGCAGGAAATTTAACAAATTTAGAAAGTGAAACAGGGCTTCAGTTTTTTCCTTATCCCTTCTCAAAGTCTATACGTCACTTTAATTTTTGTATGTGGTTCAGTAACGGCAAACTAGTTAATTATTTTAAAAAAAATGTCCCTTTCTGAAATCCTTTCGTCCTTTTCAGTCTGTTAAGATTTCAAACACATACACTTTATAATCTGATTCTGCTTCACAGACCTAAAATATACCAGTTGTGTCTAAAAAAGACTGTCCTCCCCAAAAATATGACCGTATAGGTGGTCTGTGCAAGGAGCTTAATGTGACCCATATTTATGTTTATTGCAACGACCTATAAAGAGCTACAAAGTCCGTAGTGGGAGGAGGTTGTGGTTGATGGATGATTCAAATAACACAGGATTTTCCCCCCAGGAGACTGTTGTTTGTGTCCCGTGTGAAACCAAAAGTCACTGTTGAATTATTTTCACTAATTAACTTACGTAACTAACATACTTATTTCAACACAAACCATGATCTGGCCCTAAAGCTGAATGAGTAGTTTTGGTGCCTAAAAATAACTAAGCCACCATTTCACGATGTTAACCACATGTTTACTTTTCTTACCATGACAGCGAAGATCCGTTACGCCTATATACAGTATGTCGTTTTTGGGAGTCATTGACAAATGACCTATTCTGTCGTTTAGGTCAGAGGACTTGTTGGTCTCACACTGGTCTGCCAACACATATGACTATTTCACCACTTTGTTGGTAAAAGCCTGTATAAACCATTATGAAACTAATCCCCTTATAATGAATTTTCCTCTGAGCATAGTTTGGAAAACCACTGCATAAGATTCCCAAAAAAGAACGGTTCATGTATTCACGTTATGTATCAAGAACACCCCCCACCCGCCCCCCGCCCACCGCCCACGCCCCCACTGTAAAGTCTTTAAGGGCATTTTAACTTCCTTCTATTTCCACTCCTTCCCAGTTTGTCCTATGATCTTCTGTGAGGAGTGGGGGAAACCATTTTCACGCCTGGAACAGACTGACATGAGCAGTGGACCAGTGGATGATGTTTGGGGAATGCAGCAGCAATATAGAGCCAGTCGAAATGTCAGCAACAGGCAGCAACATAATACTCTCACATACCGGCACTGATCCCAGTGGACAATGTAATAGGATTGCGACATTTAAAACAACAATGCCGGAGAATATCAAGCAACCAAGATGTACTGGTTATATCTGATGCGTAACTGTGGTCACGCATGTTCCTTTGCCATGCAAAATGCTGCAATATGATGCTGCTTTAATTATTGCTGTTATGAAAGAGTTCTCAATTAAAGAAAGACACATTTCTGCCTGGTCTGTGTGTTTTCCATAGGGACTAAGAGTTTTTGTTCTCCTGTCTGCCTGTAATAAGACACACAAAAGCGCCATCAACAGTGAGGAATATTCATATGACAGTGATGAATGGCTTGTTTAAAAGCATGAATAGCACTTGACTCCACAGAATACTGGTGTGCCCATATAAGGGGCTTGATCATGTGGTATGTAATTGCTTTGGTGAGAGGCAGACATAATTGCAGCTAATTATTTTCAGAATATTGACGAAAACAAGCGTTTCCTAAACAGAGGGAAGTACCTTTAAACCACTGTGATGGTGTCCTTGCAGTAAGCTTCTGGCTGGTTTGAAAGGAACTATTCAGCCACCTTCCACGTTCGTAAGAGAGCGAGTTTGGGCACATGTATAATTCAGCATGTACGCGTGGGATATTTGAGAAGCAAAAAAGCGGCCATACATGAATCGAACCTGGAGTCACCATTAGTGGCTTTGCTTTCCCTGCCAACGTTATTTATGGCAGACAGAATGTCTCCAAGGCTTCATGCTCCCATGTGTGACAGAATGAGAGAGATGGCGTCGTTTGTGAGAAAATATATCTGTGTTTATCAGTCAGCACAGCTAGCCACAATGAAAGGCATTCTGTTACATACTGTATGTAAGTGTCATGCCGCATTGCCTCCCTCGTCCTGATTCTACATGCACTGTCCCCTGTTGTCTATTTTGACAGAGGGGCTTGACAGATAGACCACAAAGATGCACAATCATTGCATGGTAGGGACTGGGATGGAGTGCACCCATTATTCTAAAGCAAAGCTGTCTGGCGGGGCAAGGCCTGTGCGCCACATGGTGCCGTGATAGATGGGGACCATTAATCAAGGCAGGACGGGGCCCTGAGATTGATGTGCAGAAATTCAAATGCTCAAGCAGCATTTGGAAGATTAAGGCTGTGTGGGCAAGGTTAGGAGGCTACCGTTCTGTTGTGGAGAAACAGGTGTGGTGGTGGAGCCACTGCCCAACGGTGACAATGGGATGGGCCTACTGGGGATGCTCTGCCCTGTAACTGTGCTGCTTTCAATGTTCTTTTCCCATAACACCCTCCCATGTTTCAAAATGAATCAGATGTCCTACATTTGTCATTGTCCCAGTGACTTTACATCCTTGACAATTTTTCAGGGATTCAGGGATACCAAGCGCTGAAATTAACGCAAGGGAATACAAATGTGTCTTTGTTTTAGTTTTTTCCCATTAGCGTACATACATCAATCTCCTCTACACATTGTGTATTGAAGGCATGAAATTATACAAAATAAGGTGTCTGATAGCCAAAAAATGGGGAGGTTTATGCAGCTTTTGAAAGACCAAAGAGCTTTAACCCTTTTCCAAATAGTTTTAACATTTGATTCTGTGGTCTGTGGTGATTTGTAAAATACACAGCAAAAATATCAAGCTTTCAAAAAGTGTTACCACCATTTCAAATGAACAGACTAATCATTATTACCCCCATTGCTTCTCGTCGTGCTTTGTGCTTACCAGCGATACAGTACCTGCCTTGCAATTCTACTTTGCCAACAAAGCAGCCTGTTTTAAATAGGCTACAGAAATGGATAATGGCCACAGTGAACTTACTAGAAATAGTCATTTTGCACCCTGTTTTGCTTATGTTCATTTGTATCTTAGTGGCAAACTGCATAATGATAGCGACTTTATCTTTCTAGAATTAACAGTTGTATTCGGTCATTATTCAAACACAAGCAGTGGAAAAGAAAATGAACACAGCAAGAAAAACGTACTTAGACAAAAACTGTGTCAAAGCTCTTGCAGCTTAATAGAGAGTTAGTCTCCACCTTATGAGTGATCACAGCTGTCTTTCGACCATGCAGTGATACCACTTATGCTTAAGTAGATCTGGCAGTAATACTGTATTTTGGCATTGTTTTTGCATCGATGTATGGTTGATTTTAATATGATAGCCGTGGTCAGATGGTGTGAATAACTGTGGTAAGTATAACATTAACTTCATGGCATACAGATGGGAACAAAATAAGCCAAATGGCCAAGAAAATATAACAATTGAAAAATGGAAAAAGATACAGTCATGATCATTAAAAAGGTCACACAATGTTGAGAATCAATTGACAACACAGGGGGGAATGAACTGAGTGGAAATAGAAAATGGAAAACAGTCCAATGTCAAACCAAGGGTTTTTTGGGCTCAAAGCAATGTAAATGTGAAACCAAGCAAAATAAAGCTCTTATTACAGTAAGTCTGTTTAAATATCCTTTAAATTGCTTTAAACTCACCAAGAAAGCAAGCAAGTGTTCTTTGAGCTGTGGAGGCAACAAGCAAAACAGCACGTCAGAGATTTAGCAAGCACTAGTACTTAGGATGTAAATCCATGAAGGCCTTAAAGATGAAAATGAACTACAGAATAACAGGCAGGGCACTTCACCCAACAAGGTGTAACAGTGAGTGAAAGATTAACGCTTAATAAATCTCATCCATTGATTCTTCATTAAATGTAATTGGGTTACAAAGGAATTAGGAAGCCAAGTGCATTGAAAACATTATCATAATCAAATACTAGTCATATCAAATTGTGACCATTTCTAACTGAAAAAGAAAATAAGAGAAAGAGGTGTTCAATATGTTGTTTAAATATAATTTTTTATTACATAACTTCATATATTTAGCACTTTAAATCATTGGTATATATTACTTTGATACGTCTTTTATTGCTGTAAATTCTGTATGTTGAAATAACTAAGCATGGCCGTCTTTCCCTGGTGGCATTTATTGCTGGTATATGAAGCATTTTCATATTTCTTCAGATCCCAAATTTAATAGCAAATCTATACTTTAGTCATTCTCCTATTTAGAGATACATGTTTTTCCCCCTCTTAAAGCCGGACGTAAGGTAAGCCAAAGTCACTTCCATCTGACCAATACTTACTGGCCAGATTTCCATGAAATTTATTATGGATGATTCCTAAGGCTTCACTTTTAATCTAATGCTGCAGTCAGGTCAAAATGACCTCTTGGCCAACGTTTTGGATCATAATGACACAGCTTGCAAAGTAATGAATGGATTTCAAAGACATTTGCTGTGGAAGGGAATTGTATTTGCACTACTCCCTGTAAGAATATTTGTTTTTAGGCCTTGGACAGCACTGACTTGCCAAATCAGGAATATATAGCCCATTATGTTCAATATTCAATGAATGGACTTAGCAGGCTTTAGTGGGTCTATAGACCTTTGGTCTTGTTACCTTAATGACCTGACCCCTGGTGGTTTTGTGGCACCCTCTTGATGAATGCTGGTTCATTCATCGAGATTGGCATCAGTTCTTTTGTATTTCCTTTGAAAGACATGACATTTGTTAAAATTGATGCTAATACATTTTTGGGCTCACTGGTCATATCACTTGATGGTTCAGTTCCTACATGTACACCTTTTAAATAGTTCAGATCAATGACAAAATTCTCTGTAAACACGATATCTACCAACACACAGTTCCGTGTGTTTGAGTGTTCCACATGTCGGCGTGCTGCAGAACTGTTTAGACAGATTTCTGTGCTTTTTCTTCAGGCACAATGAGTCATGCTGAAAAATACCTACAGCATTTTGTATTACTGCAAATGTAGTACTTCAAAGTTGAGTTTTTCATGTCATTCCAGTCTGCTGTGCTATTTTCAGTGCTCCATTATTTAAAACACGAGGTGCTGCTGTAGAATTATGTCATTGTGATATGGACATGTTTGTCAGACTCGATTTGTGGAGCATTTTCACTATCATGTTTTTCTAAATACTAAGGTCAACCGTAGTCTGTACAAGCAACAATAAAGGCATGTGAAACAAAATAACATAGAGAGAAAGCAAGTCTCTCTCCTTTCTGTTCACCTTTTCTTTACTTGGACATACGATACAAACTACAATTTTAATTCATGACCTAAAAATGTCTATGTGACTATTTGGATCAAACTATTAATTCAGTCCTCTCAGGGTGCCATCAAGGTTGAAGGTGGTCCTTAGAGTATACAGTGACTGTTTGTAATGAAAGGAATAGATGTAGATGGAATGAATCATTATGCTTTGAATCAAGAAAACATACAGGTGTTGTCCTGCATGTCATAGATTAATTTAGTCACCTGTGCACAGCAAACAGAAAAGTCTCTTAACATTTATGGCAATTCTGTATTTTTCACTGTGACCTGCGCTCATCAAACATTATTGCATTTTTTTTTTTGCGTGCCAGCCTCTGTCATATTTAAAGTGTGACATCTCATTTTCTCTGCTACTATCTAACATCATGCATCATCTGACAAATCAGCAGAGATGGCCGTGACCATGATGCAGCCCCAATTATTTTCTGCTGTCAAATATGTCATTGGCATGTTTGTACCACAAAAAACACACCCAAATTGGGCGTGGAGTAAAACAAATTATTGTCAAAAAACTACATGAATAAAATGAAAGCATGCCACTACCAATACAAAAATGTTAAAATATTAGTAGAACTGACAGTAACATCCAAGAGAGGTAATGTTTTGGTTTTGATTGCAGAGTTAAAGTTTTTTTCCCCCCCTGTGAAGTTTGCAGGGTGACCCACACAAGTAAGACACGTCAGGCACCGCGGATTCACACTTGAAGTCGTTTTATTTCTCAGTAAATATTCGTCGTTCGTCACTCTCAGTTGTTGGTTTGTCGTTTGGTTCACTCTCCTCTCTTTCCACCTTTACTCTGCCCAGAAGTCTTCCTTGCAGTGGCTTATAAGCCGGGCCTCCTCAGGGCTGGTCGCTCTCTCTCTCTCATCGTAGTGATGAGCGGCAGGTGTGTCCACTCCCAGGAGCCCAGTGGTTGCAGTCTCTCCACTGGGATGAACACACTTGCCACCACTTGGCCCAATTGGCCTCGCCCTCGTTGCCTGGCGACGGTCTTGGTGCCGACGGTCTTGGTGCCGACCACGCCTCCTGGCCCGCCACACCCCCTTAAAACATGCCCATGTCACCTTTTCTGAAAGCAGCCAGTGTGGTTCTCAATAGCAGTGGCGGATATAGTTCTCAGAAAGTAACAATAACGCAGTGTAGAAATAATCATTGACATATTCTTTAGTGGACGTTTCTAGTAGATCTTAACATCATCGTGTTTTTGCTTTTAAGAATCTTAATCATAAGCCGCAGGTGCATATTCCTACGTAATATGCTAAGGTAGGAAAATCAACCAGTAACTGTTAATCCCTAAACACGGATTCCTGTCTTGTATCTAGAAACTTTGGGACGTTTGAGCAGTACTGTCCTTTTGTGTTTTCAATTGTTTTTCTTTGTGTGTTGTTTTTTCACCTCCTTGTACCCCCCCTTGTAGTGACAAAAGAAGGCAATAACAGATGCTGACTGTCACAGTTTCAGTTAATGCTGTGGATCACCGCTGCATGTAGCTATCAGGAGTGCTTACTCATTTACTGCCTTGTTGGTCACCATCTCAAATTAAAAACCTAACCCACCTTCAATTCATAAAGCTGCTCATTATAGTCTTTTCTCGCGGAGAGTATATTATTATCAAGTAATTAATTGCAGAGAGGATACATTAGGTTATGTGAATATGCTTATGTCAGACTTGCTTCAGTTAGTGGTAGATCATTATTGACATGTAATGCTAAATATTCATTCATTCATTCATTCATTAATGAACCAGACTGCTTATCCCGAAGGGCCGCGGGGGGGGGGGCTGGAGCCAATCCCAGCTAACATTGGGCGAGAGGCAGGGAAACACCCTGGACTGGTCGCCAGTCAATCGCAGGGCAGACAAATAGACATTTAAGGGACACCCACA
>JAVQJV010046929.1:0-15251 GCA_036024995.1 Gadopsis bispinosus
AGAGCAGCCTGGCAAACCAAAACGTACTCTCTCTCCTTTGAAACCTGGCTGGTTGAGAACTGATGGATGAAGATGGAGGGAGGGTGTGTGTGTGGGGGGGGGGGTTAACAGGGCGAACTGGGAGACTGGATGAGAAGCATGGAGGAGGGACAAGCAGCACTTTGGACCATTGCGGAAAGAAGTGAAGTGAAAGCAAGAAAAAGTGTTGAGAAGCTGATGGGGGTGTGCTAGTGATGGTGCTGTACTTTGGACACAGGGAGGGGGGTGCACTGATTGCATCAGGTGAATGTGTGACCTGCTTTAACAGAGATTGTTGAACTTTGTCAGCCGTAAACGCCGGCTGAAGTCCCCAAACGGTCTCAAGAGTGGAAACAGCTTGTTTTTGTCCATTTTATTTAATCATGTCACTGGTTTTGAAAGTGCCATACACCAGACCAGTGGCGTGGATTTATGTGTATTAAAAAATTAAAATCATGGATGTAAACTGAAAGGTGTTCAATGAAAATCACCAGACTGGAGTTGGTTTCCACCCAAATGTGAAGATTCATAATAAGTGACATCTTTTTGTTCTGCCTTGCAAGCGGGCCGGTGCATTTCTTGCAGATTTTTAATTAAAATGCATTCTTTCTGTCCCCTGGGCTTGCTGCTACAGCGATATTGATTGTGAAGCACGATAGCTGATATGCTTATCTGTGAATTTCTTTCAGCATATTTGCCCTGGCTAGCTGCACACCCAGAGTCAGGCTTGTTGAAAGGCTTGTTGGTCGCTATAATTGAGATCCCTTCCTACGAATCTAAGTGATGGGGGACAAAGTCCACAGTCCTTATTCTGAGCAAAAATAAAAAGCCTTCTTATGTTCAGCTGTTGCTAATCTGAGGTGGACAAATCAAGTTACCAAGTTACAGAGAGAGTTCCTGCTTTCTGTTTCACACTAAAGACACAAAATGTTCACTTGATCTGTCTAAGCTTATCTTACAGTTCCCCTCCACTCAAAAACATGTTTGTCCTCTTGTTTCTACAGTTGAATGTTTGCACACACATCATTCTGTACAGTGAAGCTCAGAGTCTGACACCAGAAGGATGCTTTCACATTCATCTGCTGACAGCTGAAGGTTTTTGTGGGCTCACTGAAAATCCCATTTGCAGGGGCAGGCCAACCAGCATCATTTGTGACATCACAAATAGTTTTGAAGCCAATCCTGGTCCAATATTCAAAGTGTGATGTGGAAACTTGAAGCCTTCAGCACACACACACACACACACACTGAGGAAAGAGAGGCATAACCGAGGCAGGACAAGGAGAATCTGCACGACCAAGAGGGACAGACACAACGGAAGGCTCCTGCTGAGAGATGGACCAGATGAGTGGAGGGCACAGGGGAGGAAATGGGAGGGTGTGGAGGAGAAAGAGGTATTGCAGGGAGGAGAGATCTGTCTATGTCAGCACGAAAGGAATTGACGGAATTGCTTCACAATGCAGCGACGAGACGCAGAAAAGAGTGTAGTCTGGCAAATAAACTGTTCATTCTGCATCAAGCCCAGTTGTAAGCTGTGTTAATTGTACATTGCATACATTAAAGCTGGTGTAGATTTTAGTTTGGGTATTTTTTTTTGATAAATGGCTCCTGTCGAGACGGAGTAATAAAGTGTAATGGAAAATTCACCAGTGAGATTATATGAAGAGGCCTTCACACGCTAATGTTCCTGACTGGAGTCTTTTGAATAATGGATTTAATAAGTAATTCCTCAGATTCAGTTAAATTACACACCAAGACTTTGTCTTTGCTCCGGCCTCACACCTCTGAAGGTCTCTACAGCATCTCTCTGTCTGTAGTCTGCTTCTGTTTTCCTGCTGTCCCTGTTCCGTCCTTCCCTCTCAGCACTCTCCCTTTGACCTCCCTCCTTCCCTTTCTTTCGCCGTCTTATCAGCGGCATTAAGGCACCGTTATCTGGGCTGTGCCAGGGAGGTATGCTCACCACACCAAGAATAGCGGCCCTCTGGGAATTTACTCCTGTTTGAATGCTTATCACCTCCTCCTCTCTTTTCTTTCTTCTTCTCTCTCTCTCCACTGTGGTGTATTTGCTGTGTTTCTGTCTGTCCTGCCTGTTTCACGCCACCCCTGGTTTTTCTCAGACACAACTTCAGATTGACGCACACGTCCTCCCCCTCTTGTATCATTCTGTGTCAGGAACACCGCGGCACCGGCTGTGTGGTGAACGTCCAGGCTTGTCATCAAACAAACCTGACTGTTTCCAGAACACCACAACCTTCAGCTGCTTGTTGTTTTCTTACTCTGGTCTTTGAGATGTGTGTTGCGTGTGGATACTGAACACTGGTTGCTTGGACAGAAATTATTATTAATTCTAAACAAACTTTGCTTTTGGCTAGAGCACTACTTATGAAAGTCTCTGTACAACATATGTCTTTGAGCTGTGACCTTGTTTATATGACATGACTGTGATCACACATGTCATATATAAATAGTGGCGAGTTATTGTGCCATAGAATGAAAGATGTAAATGTAGAGTCAGTAGTATTGGTAACCGTAGTAGTAGCAGCGATAGTGGGGGTACTGATGACTGTCTTGTTGCGTCTCCTGGACACTATCGGTTTTCCCTGATGCAGCACCAGGAAGTAATGGATTGTTGGTGTCGTCGTTGTCGCCGGGGATCATTGTGTTACCAGAAAAGCCGGGGCCTGGTCACTCTGCATCATCATAATTGTGATGGTGCGTGGCCGTGTTGAAGCATGCGTGAGTGCTACTAGAGCAGGAAGGTTGCTAATGTCCACTGACAAAGGTGCGGCTCTGCAGATGTATACAAATACGTTTTTGTAGGAGCACTGAGGACGATGACGCGTTCAACCAATGCAGGTTTCCTCTCCTTAGGCAGTGCTGTCTTATCCTAACCCTACTACTGAGAGCAATGACTAGGCATCGCTGCATGTGTCCTGACTTGTGACGGTGTGTGTTGGGCTGTCATTTTCTCCTCCATTGCTTCGCTTCCATTGCCCCTCACTGACTCCATTCAAAGTGTGGGAAACCAAAGCAGCCTAGTTAGAATAGCTGGCCTGTGCAGAGCCGGAGATTATGTTGTTCATTCAGGGTTTGTCAGTTATGACACTGCAGTCAAGGTGCGTCCTGTATGACTGATCGTCCGAGGAGATGAAAAGCTTTAGTAAAGGTAGCAACAGAGCTACATTCAGACATATCCAACATGGTGACACAAAGTTCATCTGCAGTAGTTGCGTCCAGCGATTTAGTACTGAACTTTAGTAAGGTTTGGGGACTAGAACAACTACTCGATTACACGAAAGAAAATTAATGGCCAACTATTTTGATAATCGATTAACTGTTTCAGTAATTTTTCAAGCAAAAGTGTCAGACATTTCCTTGTTCCTGCTTCTAAAATGTGAGGATCTGCTGCTTTTCTTTGTGATTTATGACAGTAAATGAAGAGTTTGGGTTTGGACTGCTGGTTGGACAAAAGGAAGCAATATGAAGACGTTACTTTGGCCTCTGGGACATTGTGATGAGCAGTTGTCACTCTTTTTTTCTTTTTTTTTGGGGGCGGGGGCATTTTATAGACTAATCGATTAACCGTGAAAATAATCAGCAGATTAATCGATAATGAAAATAATCGTTAGTTGCAGCCTTTGGGGAGACAAAAAAGGTCAAATTCAAAGACAATGCAACCGATAGCATCTTTTCATTAGACACCCGCGCCATTCAAATTCCGTGTCCCCAGTTTGGATCACAGCCTTTCTGTAAGAATTTCTTGTCTCCAAGCCCAAGCTGAGATAACCCTGAACACATTTTCTCCTCCAGATAGAAGACATTAAACAGCTGTTTTCACAGGCTGAGCAGTAATACCCATGTCTAGTAATCTGATCATTCGCTAAACCCCTATCCCAAACAGTGACTCAGTCATAGGCAGATCTGTAAAGCTTTTGATTTCTCAGTTTTGCCTTTCCAAACTAAGAAATAGAAGAAGAAATGGATTAAATGGTGTCTGCTCTGATGTAAGCTGCTAACATTAACCCATCTGGCTAACTAGCTTATTGCGGCCTACAGTTGGTAATGGAACCCAGAATTACTTCCAAAGCCAAAGAGCATTTTATATTTCTGAAATATTATAGTAGGTTACAGGCTACGTTCACAATACCAAAGCTGCTGCTACATCAGGCTGTAGGGTGACGTTAGCAGCCCTGCTCTTTATTAGATTTGGGGAAGTTTACACTCCAACCCTTATATTTTTCCATATCTTACTTAGAATACTAAGTGTTACGCCCCTAGTTATGTCTAGGGGTACAGGGACGATAACATAAACAAGGAAGGGATGCGGAGACCAAAGGCGTGATAAACCACGATAGGGTTTACTACTTTCTTTTAGCAAAAACGATCAAATGTACACACAATTATTGCAGGCTCAAGTGGGGGAGGAGGGATCCCCACTCTTCCCTGGTCCTTTTTCCTCCCACCACAAGCTGTGTCAGTCTCCACGCAATAACTCATTTACACTATGATCTCTAGCGTTGGGGTCGTCCTGGGCGGTGCTGTCGTCCTGAGGTCAGGCTGCCTCCTTCTGTCTGCTTCTTCCTCGGTTTTAAGGCTGCTGGGCTGATTGGCGCGCCTGGTCAGCCATCCATCAGTCGCACCTGAAATCGCACCCACACTCTGCTACCTGTCTGTCTCGTTGCACTAAGACTAACCAGCTGTACACACCCATACGAGAACGCTGCTAACTGTTTGCCTTGGACGTGTTGCTTTAGCCTCAGTCTGTTAGCACAATATGTATGTAGCCATTAAGTACATATGTACGACTGCTTTTACAGGGTTCCTGTTTTAAAACAAGTCGGCAGGAAACATTAAAGGTTCTCCAGAGGTGGCATACTTACCAACTCACAACTTAGCTAGCTAGCTACTACTGGTAAGATCCTTTAGTGACCGCTGACGCCTGCTTTGTTTACTTTTGTCTGAAGTCCAAAACCAGTTGTTTCAAAAAAGGTTTACATTAATGATCAACCCACATGGTTCCAAAGCCTGGCAGAGGGCTGGGTTGTTGCCCGTTCGCTATAAATGACCACAAGCAGCACTCGGCAGTTTATTATTTTATTTATTTAGCCAGATTATTGCGCTGTTGGTTTCATGATAGACCACTAATGGTGTTCAGATATTCTCATAACACAAAGGCCAAACACTTTGTGTGCGTGCACCAATAGCACCGTGTTAGCTCAACTAGCTCATATAAATGAATACATTATGAAGCTTTTAAATTGATTAAATGTTTTTGGGTGAACAATATTTAACTTTACAAGTTTGAAACATTAAGCTTCACATGGAATGTACCAGTTCACAATCGACACCAAGAATTTCACACTTGCTAGTCAAGCAGCTTAATGTTCTGTCATGTAGGCAGAGTGCAAGATTAACTCTTTTCTCCGGCCAAATGGCTAGTGAATGTTAAAATCTGACCAGCCATTCAATAGGTTACCATTGTTTTTCAGCAGTGGGCCGTGGCTGGTGCTGGCTTTGTATGTACAGTATGTGTTCCAGGTCTACGTTCTGTGTTCCCTACATGTGTAACAGGAATCTTCTTGGGCTTTTTCAGTCCCGGGACCACCCTGAAACATTTTGTCCCATCCTGATGTTCCCAACTATGGAGTTACCTTTTATAGATAACTGGTCTAATAATTGATGCCGCCTGTTTTCCTCAGCTGCCATCACTTGCCATCAAGGTGACAAAAAGGAAGGAACCATTTATCTTTGCTACGTACCAGCCATGTACTGAGTCCTGTACTACGAAGCAGTATTTGGGGTCAGCGAGGTTACTTCAGGTTTAACTCTGAATTTTCAGGTTTATGATGGTGGTTCACTTCGTACTGGGGCAAATGGTAACTGGTAACATGGTAACTGATGCGGAGCAAGTTATGTTGGAGGTAACGGATCAGTGTGTGCAAAAGCCCCGCCTACTGTCCAATCAGTTCTCTTGGAAAATGGCGTCGCCAATAGAACATCCTTTAGCGCTCAGTGTGAGAGGAGCTTTTCTTATATCAGACATCGTTTCTCATCAGAGGGATTAACTTATCTGCCGGCTTCTTGCAAGAAATGTCAAATCCATCTCACTGTGCCTTTGTATCCCGATGTCATCCTCCAACAGAGACTGAAGCACTAAAGCCTCGCACTCCTACGTATGAGATATGAAAGTCAGCCTGCTGACCGCTCTGAATTCTGTTTTTAGATTTATTTTTGTATTTGCCGTTTGACACTGCCGGGGTTGCAGCTGAAAGAATAAGGCTAAAATGGTCATACACGTCATAAGAATACATTTAAGCAACAGGTTAATTTAATGGAATAACACAAATGTAATTCTAGTTAGTGCCCAAATGAGGGGGCAGTTTTATTATACCCCTGTTAATTTACACACTCACACAGTCGAGATGTCCTTCCTGCATTCGGCAGCTGTGTTGCTTTTAGCCTGGTTTAACTGCTCGTATTTAAAATAATAATAATGATATTATAGTTTGCTGTTTGTTGGTAAAGTATGCCGCTCTGCTGCCAGCACACTTGTCATGGTTGTGATTGGTCATAAGCTGCAAACCCCGCCCACCATCGCGTGACTGCTTAGCGTGATCTTGTTGGGCTCAGTGAAGCCAGAAAACGAAAAGATATCCTGGGTATGTGGAACATGCTTTGTAGTACAGCTGTAGGGCCATTTAGTGTCTATTTTGCAGAGTAAAATCAAAAAAACCTGGCATAGGTGGGGTAGTTTTATTCCTGGGCCCTGTGTGGAAACATAAGGTCGTTTATACTTTAACAAATGAGAAACGGTGTGTGTTTATATTGATCCATAGCCAATCAGACTGAGAGCTTTGCTTCTGTGCTCTAACGAGCTCTGATGAAGATATGTTTTATTCAGGGTATTGGGTTTCTCAGTGCTGCTGTTCATTAATGCTCAGCCATCATCACCAACCAGAGATAAAGTGTGTGTGTTTAAATGAACGCCTGCTCCTGTGAGCCGACACATGCTGTGGTCAGGAAGCTGTGTGTGTCGTCAGGTCTGTCCTTTCACACGCTGGAGATAGAGAGATGATTCAGATAAAAAGCAGTCTAGAATTAGTGAAATGAGATGTAGTGCGTCGCCTCCTCCTATGCATGACTGCACTGCAATAACAACCCTTGTGTCAGCGATGGCGGGTGTGTTTGTGTGTGCGTGCAAACATCCACCTGTACGGCTTTTTTTTTTTTGCATAATGCCAGTCTTTATGGGCGTGTTTTACATGAATGCCAAGGGTAAGGCATGTTGAAAAAACAGTGAACGCTAACAGCTCGGATGATGAAACTAGTGTTCTGGCACTTATGGGCCAACTCCACGTGAGAAAGAAATATAGCAACAATAGCTTCATAAGGTCAGAGCTGGCAAAGGTATAGTAAGTGTGTAAACACTAGACTCGTGCCCCATGGGAACTGTAACGCGAGACTGTCGCTCTTTCTCGAGACAGTTGATCCTTTGTTGTGGTTTTAGAGGTGGAGAGAGGAGAGGTGGGGTGCGTACCTGAACCTGAGAGCCGGAATCAGCCACCTGAATGGGTTTTCTCCCAGATAAGTCCAGCACATACAGCGAGGGGAGAATTATTCACGATTCAAAATTGGCAGAGCTTTATTTATAGAGCACTTTCATCTAAAAACAAAGTGCTGCAAAAAGTGCGGGATATGGAAAAGTTGATGACATATTCAAAAGGAAGATGTTAAAAAGTAACAGCAGAAATGGACGAAAGCTGGAGTTTATCGGGCTGGGTTGAGAATGAAAGTCACAAAGATGTTAATGTTTAGCTGCTTGTATTATGCTGGTTATCTATTTGTCCTTCTCTCCAGACCTCGCTCTAGTGTTACTATCAGCCATGCTGGGTTAAAGTCTACTGTAGCTTTTGTGACTCATGCAGCTGAAATGTAACTGTAATATTCTTGGTTCAAATGTGGCCTTTTTGGCACGTCAGACCTACTCTGTCTCTCATCTGAGATGCTAAAACATCTTTTAGAGGAGCAGTTTGACATTTGGGGAAGTGCCTCTAAAGCTCTGTAACATGTTATATCTAATTTGTTTAATGTGTACCGGAAAACATTCCTGGAGGTGACACATGGACAATCTGTGAAACACGGATCATGGATAAAATAAAATAAAATAAATATGCTGATAATACAGCATCTGTGCTCACTACGTGCACCAGCTCCAGGATGTCAGGGTTCTGATGGAGGATGGGGAGTTGGCTGGTGTAGCATCATCAGTATGACCTGAGGGGAGTTGTGGGGATCAGCGTCTTGTGTGTGTTCAGCACAGACACCCTGCAGGGATGCCTCAGGCTGCAAACTGCTCCATTGCAAAGCGTTATTCATTCCCCTGAAACTACGTGATGCAACAGAATGTCAGCCTGCACAGCCTGCACAATGACTTGATGTGTCGTCAGCCTCATGTGACGATGATGGAAAATGAACCAGCTTTTGTTAACGTATGTCCTCTTTGTCCTCTCTTCCTCTTTTGTACTTCTCTCTCTCTGCTTCCTCTATCTTTTATTTTGCAGAGGAAGCTGATTACTCAACGTTTGGTACCGACTCCTTGACCAGGAAGAAAAACACGGTGCTTTCGGCGGTTCTTCTGCGGCCTGACACCAACAGGAAAAAGCCGCCGGTGATAATCAGCCTCCCTAGGGACTTCCGCCCGGTCTCTTCCATCATCGATGTGGACATCCTCCCTGAGACACACCGACGTGTTCGCCTGTACAAGCATGGCCAGGAAAAACCGTTGGGCTTCTACATCCGTGACGGTTCCAGCGTACGGGTCACTCCACAGGGCCTGGAGAAGGTCCCGGGGATATTCATCTCTCGCATGGTGCCCGGCGGGCTGGCGGAGAGCACTGGCCTGCTGGCAGTCAATGATGAGGTGCTGGAGGTCAACGGTATCGAGGTGGCTGGAAAGTCTCTAGACCAGGTGACGGACATGATGATCGCCAACAGCCACAACCTCATCATCACTGTCAAGCCTGCCAACCAGCGGAACAATGTTGTTCGCACTGGAGGAGGAGGCGCGGCGTCTGGTAGTTCAGGACGCTCCTCAGACAGCGGCGCCAGCTACTATGGTTACTCATCGCAAGGTGGGGTTGGTGTCGCGGCCTCCATGCCATCGCACATCATCCAGAACTTTCCCGCCGGGGAGCTGGAGAGCGATGAAGATGACGAGGATCTGGTGATCGAGGCAGGAAGCGAGGCTGAGCCCATCAGATGCGCCCCCTCCAACTACAGCATGCCCTCGCTGCCTCGCTACGAGCCGCACCTCAACCTCCGCACTGCCACCACCTCCACCTCTGCCCTGTCCATCAACGCCAACGGGACCCTGTCAGCCAGCAGCAGCAGATCACTCAGCAACATCAATGCCAATTCGACCATACCGTTCCCAGACAGAGCGACGGAGAGGCGGAGTCTGGAGGAGGATGGCACTGTTATAACTCTGTAGACATCCATACTCTAAACAATGGAATCCAGAGAGACAAACACTCAAATACTTCTACGCAGATCAAACGCGGCAACGTCCTGTACCATCATACAGCGACTACCTGAGACGCGCTATGAAATCTCAACATGACTCCTTGACTCCTAAATGTTTGTACATCCTAACATTTACACGTCATAAACACTGCACCCTACACTGCGCTCCTGTACATGCCAATGACCACACATGTATGCCATAGTGGTGACACCACCACCCACGCCCCTCCTCCGGCTCTGCAGGCAGATAAATGTCAGAGACGGAAGTGCAGGAAGTGTAATTTGGTGACCCCTGACCCTCCACCATATTTCTAAACCACTAGGAGCACTAGTTTTTAACAAAAGCTGTTGTTACGCTGAGCTTCCACTAGAGGGCAGAGATGACACCCCATCTTCCACATTTCCTGTCATCGGTCCCACCAATAGATGAAGGTAGAAGTCCTGTGAACAAGTCCCTCCCCCCCCCCATACCCAGTGCACACTGAAGCAGGATTGTAGCTCAAGCATTCGTTGACACCCCACACCTTTACCCCTGCACCGCACTACATCCACCTTCCCTCCCCCCCAGGTGACCACAGCATGCAGTTCCATACAGTGCAGCACCACAACAATGGACCATGTGCTGAGATCTGCAATAATACTGTAGCTTTTAGTCGAGGAGGAACAAGTCTGGGTTCTTTTGTCGGCTCGGATGCTTTTAATCACCGTTGGCTGTCTTTCCTCTTGACCTGCCGTGTTACTGACTGATCATGAAAGGCTGGTGAGTTTGATCATTCTTGGGAGCAAGTAGGCTTTTAAAAATCCCTTTACCATCAGGCCTGTGTTTTTATGTTATGTTTCTTTTCTTCTTCTTATTTTTTATACGATACTTGTATCTCACCAGTGACTGTGTGAGCAGTTTCCTTGTGACACACTGGAAAGTGCGAGTCGCTCCAGAAAATGGCTCCTACCTGGGAGTGGGACATCTTAGAATTAATTTCCGTCTCATATTTCCTTCCTATTGCACTCCCTCTCTTCTCCACAACAAGGGCTATTTCCCCTGCCGCATGTGTGCTGATAGCAAAATGTGAATGGGATTGTTTGTGTGTGTTTGTTTTCTCCCCCTCCATTCTTTCTGGACCACGACTCGATATATCCAACCTGACTGCTGTACAGAATCCTCCTCTCTGTTGTCTCCAGCCAGGACCTGAGCTCACGTTGATGTGTCCTGAGACATTCACATATGAAAAGTGTTCTCGCCAGTATTTCTGCACCATTTTCACCCTCATTCAATTCGATGAATGACACACTATGAGAGAACGTGACAAGTGTTTTCAGAAGAGCTACTAAAAATTGACTTTTGGGCCTAAATGGCAGATCAATAGCTGGACTGCAACACAATTGGCAAATAGTTCCACAGAAGTGAGTTGAAATGAGCGGTACATGCATACAATACAGAGAAGCTGCCTGTATGTGGAAGTAAGCCCTGGTCAGATTGAGTCATATTTAAACAAACACACATGCGGGTACACTGGGCACAAACAGATTCACTTTGTATTTGAAGAAGGCGAGGCAGGCCTGTCGTACGTACAATGTCTTCACCCTGACGCTGTTGATGCTGTTTGAAAAGTCCCTGAAGAGGCTGCGATGAGGAACTGCAAGAACTCGCTTGACAGATTAGGCCTAAGATTTAAAAAAAAAAACACAACTTTCTTTAAAGCTGCGCTGGGAAACATTTTTAAAATTTCACGTTTTAAAACTCCTAAGCCCTTTTAGGGAAATGTGATTTCTGGGCTTTATAAATACTATAAATACTTACCTATAAATACTCGTCTTGCAGGATTTGTAAGGAGTGGAGCCCATCTGAATTCACCGACAAACTTTCATTGTTTCTTTTAAATTGTATTGGTAGGATTTATTTTTAACTCCACTTAATTTGCTGAAGAAGACATCAGTCAGAAGTGTGATCCCATGAAACGTTCTCCACAGAGTCATGCTGGCACTTTCTGTTCTTGAAGCAGATCCATAACGTTTATTGAAAGATGATGTCCATCAGTCTTACATGCTGCTGCTAACTGCCTCTGTGAAGTGAGAGAGCTTATTATTTCTGTTAAGTGATAACACTGACTTTAGCATGGATTCTTCTCTCGCTCACTAAAACACACACACACACACACACACACACACACACACACACACACACACACACACACAGTACTATTGGCTTCATCTGAATCTGTGTGCACTTGTAATGAAACACACACAACATTCATGCAGATCGCCGTCACGCTAATGTTCACCATTTGTAGTTCCGGTTATTGTTTGAATACCTGATGATCAGATAGTGAATTTCTATGACTGGAAACCAACACACAGGGCATTGTATTTCAAGCTATATGTATACGGTACTGTCTTTTTGGCCTTTTATGGTACACCGGATGCTAGTGGGATGCCGTCATCTTTCATTCCCAACGTTAACCAGTAATGAATGGAAAACTTTTAGAAATCAATGTTAATTTATTTTCTTTATTCCTGACTTTTCCACAGGACACTGGGATTGTAACCACAGCGACATTGTTATTTATTCTCTAATCATGCGTCTGCATATTTTCTTTCTTTGTATACATTTTATGACTTTATTTTTATAACTGATGTTTTCTTGTTTATTCGTGATTGTACTTTTGGTCATAAATCTCATATTAGATGATTTTACTGTTCTGGCTGAAGCAACAGGAGAAGACATGACACTACAATTTCTTTCCAAACTGTGAATTATCAATATTATGTATGTTGTGGGAGAGAAACAGTCGTATTAGCACAACCTCAAAACAGGCTTTGAGTCAGGATGTTTGGGTTTTTGTTTTTTTTAAATTGATCGAGCAATGATTTTTGCTTGCCAGAAAAATCGTATGGTATAGATTTGTAATTAAGATTGTCAGTATTTTCATATCAATGCTATATAATATATATATATAATGTACATTTCTATCACATTTAATGAAAATGTTTTCAACTGGAGAATGAAAATGAATAAATAATTGTGCACCTGTAATTGCTGATTGGAGGAGCTGGACAAAATAAACTAATATGTAGCAATCATTATTGTTTGGCATCTGTCGACGTGTGGAAAGAGCTGGGAATTAAATCGCCACCTGCCAAATACAGGGCACATGTGGCAGATTCAGGTCACCTGCCTCCATGGTAGATATGTTCATTAATAAATAATATTTTTAAAAGGCAGTTATTTAGTAAATAATCTGTGATAAAGGTTACATTATAGATTCCATGGTACCACTGATTTAGTGTTGACCATTTTAAAGTGTTCTACATAGATTTGAGAGGCGGCAGAGAAGATAAACATGCAGAAATGTTCAGTGACCTGCAGCAGTGGCAGGTGAGGACACACGCCTCACTTCAGACCCTGGCTGTGAATGTAAAGGTTGTATTTCCTGTTCTACCGCGGCACCGGAAGTACAGCGCATTCACACGCTGAACGGGCGTTAGTTTCATTGTGTTTTACTGCCATCTGCAGGACATACCGGGAACTGCTGCTTTCCTTGGGAGCGCTTGATTTGCCACAGCGGTGAAAACGGCGAACTGTTGCTCAACTAGTGTAACGTTGGAAGAGTCAACGCGCCTCTCTGCGGTATATTCAACCGGTCACGTGTTGCAGTGTCGGCGGAAGACAAAGTACAGATGTGTGTGAGTTAACTCTGTAGCTCTTCGACCCCGTTTTGGGAGGTTTTCTCTTCAGGCTGCTGTAGTCGAGAGCCACACAGCTGAGAATCACGTGACGTGACGTGTAAGCAGCATGGCGGCGCTGAGCTGAGGTAGCAACCCTTCTGGACTGGCACGGATAGTCTGGCTTTCGTTCGCTTCCCGTGTCACCTGCTCGTCCGCAGGGCCAGGCCGGCGATGACGGCCTGAGAGAGCAGCGGCAACAAGACCGAGAGATGCAGCAACAACAACACCGGACACCGCAGCAGCAGCAGCAGCAGCAGCAGTCCGAGAACAGCAGAACCAAGAGCATGTTTCTGTCCAGGGCGCTGGAGAAAATCCTGTCGGACAAGGAGGTGAAGAGGACCCAGCACAGCCAGCTGCGCAAAGCCTGCCAGGTGGCTCTCGGTGCGTGGGTTTGCTCTCTGTGCTGCTCTGCGTGTTTTACAATGTTTGGCTGAAACCGTCTGGCTCGATGCGGAGGCGCGGAGAGCCACACGGTTAGCTAGCGTTAGCATGTCGGTGGCCTTCGTCGTCCGTCGTGTGTCGGTGTTGGCTCACTGCGGGCTTCGCTGTCGCGGCTCATTGTTAGCCCTGCCTTCACGAGCTAACAGGTAAACAAGCTAATGGGTGGCTGTCGTTAGCTAGTCGGGGCTAAGCTAGCAGGCTAGCTAGCTAAACGGGCCAATCCCTGCGCTGTACGTAGCGCTGTCACTCAGCCCAGTCGGACTCTGACGCCGGTGCTTTTCCGTTCAGGTCAGCCGCGGGTAGCGTTACACACCCGGCCGGCGCTGCGTGTTTCCGCTCCGTGTCTTGGTGACAGAGATCGGGTGCGCGGTGTTGGTGTGGAGGCTGCAAAGGTTTGTGAGTCGGACCGGATCGGCACAGCTCAGATATACACTTGGTGTTTCTGACTGAGGGACGGCGAACAACTAGTGGCGCTGAGACCCAGAGAGGTGACACCGTCTCATTATTCATGACGATAACGCAACACTCCTTCAGACGCCTCACCTCCAACATGCGTGTCTGCTGGTTTTGGTCCATGAACGTCTCATCTCGTGTCAGTGTTGTTCTGTGAACAGGATCAAATGCAGTGGACAGACTGATTGCTGTTGTTTTAGTGACCCAGCAGAGCTTAGCCTGGATGAGTAATGCCTTCAGTGTTTCCATCCCAGGGAGGAAGGAAGGAAGGAAGGAAGGAAGGATGGATGGATCATCACTGCAACAGCGATTGTGACATTTTTGGTGACTGTTGCAGAAGCTCAGTTCCTCAGTGGCCCTGTGAGGCTGAGAGTCAGTGCCGGTTCCAGCCTGCTACATTTGGGTGGGCAGGTAGAAATAATGGGTGGGCAACTAGGCCGGAAGTTGCCGGTTCAAATTCCTGACCAGACAACAGATTGGGAGCTAGTGAAGCAGGCATTTCTAAGTTTGCTAACCACCCTATGATTTCAGTCAGGAGGGCAGGTTTATTTACCATCAATAAAACTTTTGAAAAATTTGAGGTCTCATCAAACCCAGTGTTTACAAAAATAGATGGTAGTTTTATTCAAACTCTTACTGAAAAGTGCCAAAGAAAACAACTGAATTAACTAATAACTTATGTTGTGCATCATAAAAAGATCAATGTAACTATACATAGTGAAGGTTCTGTTAATCAAAGTCAAACTAAAAAGTGCCAAAGAAAACCACTGAATCAACTAATCAATCCTATACTCAAACCTGTACCCAGTTCCACCTATGTCTGTTGCACAGTATCCGATGGGGGATTCTGAGATACCTGCTCTCTACCAATGGTTGTTCACTTAGCATTTGTATAAGACCCCGTGCAGGGACCAATCAGAGCAGCAGACCCTTGACGCTATACTTCAATGTATTACCATGTAGGATATTGCAAGAAATTGTTTGTGTAGATTATAAACATATCGTAAGTTGTCCTGACTGAAATACATATAATTCAACAGTGCAAAATCTGCTGAAAATGAGTTTTCTTCGACGAGTTGCCGGGCTCACCCTTA
>JAVQJV010046938.1:0-14650 GCA_036024995.1 Gadopsis bispinosus
TGTGTTCATCATGAAGATGCGAAGTCACCTCCTAGTTTTCATCCGTCCTTTACACACATTTATCCTCAAGGAAGCAATTGTTTGCATTGGCCTAAAACAATGGCTTCAAAATATGAACTCGCTCATTCTAAAAACCCTATAAATGAAATTTTAGCTTTCAGGTTTACTGTTCGATCCCAAGTTGACACAACACTGTGTCAGCAACAATGTGTTGTGGCACATTTGGTTTCACGCACACACAAGGTGAGAATCAGCGGCTCTGCCTGGGAAATAGCTGTGCAGTTTGTTTTTCACAGCTTTTCACAACTCCACATCATGGAAAGTGTCAAGAGTAACCAAATAAGCACAAACTAGCTTTTAGTGTGAGAGTGAGACAGAGAAGAGAGCCACACTCAGGACACACAATATCACATTTCGAATGTTCCACACCATCTACGCACTTTGCTGTCATGCATGGCGTTTTTCTAACCTCACCACAGACCCTGACTCCACATCACTCCCTGTTTTGAAGTAATTAATCCAAGAATGTCTTTTGGTCACTGTACTGCTGCTGAAAGAGAACGCAAGAACTTAAAGAGTGACTTAACACCCATGAAAATCTTGACTTTGCTGACATCCAGTGGTTTAACTTCTCACCTATGACATCACCGTTGGGTGTGGTTACAGGTGCAACTGAGCACATTTCCCAACATACTTCTGGCCACACCGGTCAGTGATGCTGGGTGTGGTCAGAGAGGAATCAGGCTGGAAACTGCCAGCCAAAGAGGGCAGCAAAGCACTGCTGGCGTTAAGTTACTCTTTACTCTTCTGATTTTGGCACATCAATTATCAGCTCACTCAAAAAAATAATGGTATAATGCCATCTGTGTCTCTGGGGGGAGCTTTTAAAGTCTGAGAGAGAACTTGATTGTGTCATTTTGTCTTGTGCTGGCTGACGTGACATTTCTAACAGAAAGCCAGCGTTAGAAACCGAGTTGTGGAGTTTGAAAGACATGGGAGTTTACCAGGCAGGGAGGGTCTAACAAAACAAAGTCTTGCCTGACTTTTGCCTGACTTACTCTGACCTTGTCACAGCACCAAACAGGCACATCATTTGCCAAATGATTCAAGGGATGCAGAGCTAGACAGAGGAATCAGACTTTCTTGTAGCATCCTTTCGTGTTTCTATAATCCATGCATTTCTGTAATAATGTTGACTGCGTAGACCTATGGTTTGACACTGCTTATCAGTGCACTGATTCATCCTGTAAAGGTTTATTTAAAGGCAGTGACATACTTAAGTTAAGGTTTGAGAAGCATGCCAACCAGAGGATTACAGGTTCACTGCCTCTAACTGGATGGGATGGAGGAGTTTTATTTACTCCTTTGGAACTGTACCACTAGCAGCGTGTCCCCCATACGACATACTGATTCTAAGCACGTGTTGAGCGTGTAGTGTGTTTACATTGGACAACTTACAAAACAGCTGCAAAACATTAAATAAATTGTGGTTGGTGTTGCTCCAGAAGGAAAGTATCACATCGTACATCCTTCTAAAGTTTAATCAGCAGAGAGATTCCATGATTGTGTGCGTCTGTGTGTATGTATCTGTATTGTATAATTTCCTGTTAGCATAAAATGGTTAAGTGTGCTGATTTTTTTTTGTGTTTGTAAATGTTTCAGGTCCTCCGTTATTTTGATTATGTCTTCACTGGAGTGTTCACCTTTGAAATGATCATCAAGGTGGGTAACTGAAACACATCTTTTCTCCGCTTTGACAACATCAGTCACAGGTTTAAAACATTGAAGTCACACTAGATTCACTCAGAGGTGGGGGGGGGGCTTGTGCCTCTGCGTATTTATTCTGTTCACTTTACGTGTCCGTGTGGGGGTGTGTTTGTCCTCCAGATGATAGACCAAGGTCTCATTCTGCATGATGGTTCTTATTTCCGAGACATGTGGAACATCCTGGACTTCATTGTGGTGGTGGGAGCTCTGATTGCCTTTGCTCTAACGTGAGTCACTATACATTGCTGCCTGCCGATGACTAATGACTGACTCACTGCAGCAAATCATTTTCTGAACATACTGTATTGTTATAAAAGACCTTCCCTTAAAGACGCTTTTTGCAGCTTCAGAAAAACTGAAGGTCAGCTCAGAAACTGCAAATGTGTAGGCATGCATGGTCCTGTAGACTGTGTAACTCAGATTTAACTGTCACCATGGTCCTACAAGAAAAGGAAAAGATGGATTTCTGTGTAATTTGGGGGTTTACACATGGGTGGAGCGTGTCATGACTGATGTTTAAAAGTCTCTACAGTATTTCTTTCTGTTGGCGTTCCCAGCATGAGTGTGACCGATAACTTACTAAACCTTTTGTGCCTTTTGTTGTACTGTAGAAGACCGTATTGTATGTTTAATTTTTCTGTTGTGAATATAGCTGTGATCCTCTGAGCTTTGCTCACGCTGTATCTCTTTTTATGCCTCAATTTTTCTATGTTGTTCCTGTGGATTTTGTCACTGTTGGGGCTACCAGGAATGTGATGGGGTAAAAATTTCCACTAAATGTAATCTTCTCCCATAAGCTTGTCATATATTTATTTTATTTTCATATGTGTGATTTTTCCTTTTTGTATTAAGTGTGTTTATCTTTTCTAAATCTCACCAAACTGCAGAGCCCGACAGGTAACAGGGGTAAAATGTGTCATTATTTTGGCACACTAATAAATAATTTCTGTATTGATTTGTAGCCATACATTTACTGATTTGTTCCTTCAAATTATACATTTTTGCACATTAATACATAGAAAACAATCCATTATTTTGTAAATTGGAACAATGGGAGTTAACACATTGTTGTGTGTATCCAGGTATCTCAGTTCAACATTACTACACACACAGATTCAAAAAACAAGGACAAAAAGAATGAAAAATATAATTTAACGTATGATCTTGACACACTAAAAACCAGCTTCTAACCTATAATAATCTTTATAATAACAACTTTATACTATTAGCCTGATGTGATGGAATAAAATAATTTTAAGGCACAACTTCATGATTTTGAGGACACAAATTATAAATGCAAGTGAATGTATTACACATTTTGCTCACAAATAATTAACAAAATTTTTACCCGTGACCCCTGCTGGGCTCCGTACAACCACACTCAAGGTGAAGCTCTGTGTTCATTGTGTTTATTTGACATGCACTTATGTTGACATTTTGCTTCTACTGTGTTTTTTTTCTTTTTCACTGTTTTAAATGTGTCTATGCCATGTGTCCTTGTGCGTTAGTCTGAGTGTACATCTATGTTCCTAAGTAATGTTTTTCAATGTCAACAGAAACAACAAAGGCAGAGACATCAAGACAATAAAGTCCCTCAGAGTTTTGAGAGTTCTGCGGCCTCTTAAAACCATCAAGAGGCTTCCTAAACTCAAGGTCCGATATAAAAATCTGCATCTCTCCACTATTTTGGTTTTTCCTGTTATTTCACAGATCTCTGACAGATTGTGCTTGCTTCACTGTCCCGCTTGTCTTTCTTCTCTACAGGCTGTTTTTGACTGTGTAGTGACGTCTCTGAAGAACGTCTTCAACATCCTCATTGTGTACCAGCTCTTCATGTTCATCTTTGCTGTCATTGCGGTGCAGCTCTTCAAGGGGAAGTTCTTCTACTGCACTGACAGCTCCATGAATTCAGAGAAGGAATGCCAGTAAGTGGATTTATCTAAATCAGCGGTGGAAAAGGCACTCAGGTCTTTCTGATCTAAACTACTCTCAGTCTTTCAATGCCAACATTAGTGTTTGACAATAAAAATAGTAGTAACAACATAACTCTTAAAGAAACAGTTTGACGCTTTAGATGATAATCTAACACATTATAGTTTTATAGGAGGTCACATGCCCGACACTTTCTTGACCTTGAAAGTGAAACCCAGGCCAAAATAACAACCAATCAGCCTCAGCTAAAAACTAAACTAAAAGAAAAAAGTAAAGTTACAATAAGAAATCTAACTACCTGATGACATCTCTCCTACAGAACCTTCTGGCAGAAACTTAGCATACACAGCAACAACTCAATATAATTAACTACTGAATAGATTAAATAAACGTAACCACAACCATTCTGACATTTCTGATACCCATAAGAGAGCAATGGACAAATCCTGTCACAAATAGCTCACGATACAGAAACTGTGGGTATAAGCAGGCATCAGAAAAGAGGCTCCTCAGACTTTATATACCCACAGATGGCCTCTGATTGGCTGCAGATTCACAAGTTAATAGTTCAAGGGTAGGATAATATTTTCACATAAATGACAAAAGCTTTAAACTCTTGCTTAATTAAACTTTAAACTGCTGGTTAATCTGTGAATTAAGTGAATCATTGACCTCTGGGGCGCTCTGCTTCCTACAGAGGCTTTTACATTGACTACAGCAGAGACAAAAAGGAGGTGAAGAGGAGAGAGTGGAGGAGACACGAGTTTCACTACGATAACGTCTGCTGGGCCCTGCTCACACTTTTCACCGTCTCAACTGGAGAGGGATGGCCACAGTAAGTAGATTTTCCCTCGTTGTTCAGAGACTTTAAGTTGGATTATTATGCTTTTCTTCCCCCCCCAAAAAAATAAATGGCTTCTCTTTTCTCCCATCTTTCTTTCCTACTAGGGTCCTGCAGCACTCTACTGATGTTACAGAAGAGAACATGGGGCCGAGCCGAGGGAACCGGATGGAGATGTCCGTTTTCTACGTGGTCTACTTTGTGGTCTTCCCGTTCTTCTTTGTCAACATCTTTGTGGCTCTGATCATCATCACCTTCCAGGAGCAGGGCGACAAGATGATTCAGGAGTGCAGTCTGGAGAAGAACGAGGTGTGTAGCGGTCGATCATGTACGTGCAGACGCACACACAGATGCGTTCACGCGTGTTCTTCTACTGTCTCTGTATGTATGTTTTGTTCAATTTCTCTCCATCAGAGGGCTTGCATCGACTTTACCATCAGCGCCAAACCGATGACCCGCTACATGCCGCAGAACAGACAAACCTTCCAGTATAGACTGTGGCACTTCGTGGCCTCGCCCTCGTTTGAGTACACGGTGCTCGTCATGATCGCTCTCAACACCGTGGTCCTCATGATGAAGGTAAAGCAGTCCGTACAGCAGCAGCATTCATTTAACAGTCGTGGTACAGCATAGACTTTAAAGGACCTTGTGTTTATCGTGCTGGCATGTTAAGAGTGCTTCAAATTGCGAGCTACAGCTGACAATGAAAATCAGCTTAAACCATAAACCATGATTGAGATACGTAATCCAGGACAATAAGCATCTAGTAGGAGTTATTTTTAACTTTTTATTTTAAATAATACTCTTAATTTTGTGTAATTAAAGGCGAACTACGGTTTAGCCCAAATTCAGTTTTATTTTTGCAGCTCTGACTATCATTCACAGTATACGGACCGAGCTCTTGGTTCAACTTTTACCTGCCATACATACTGTTTCCTGAGCAATTAAGTATTATGAGCAACACTTTGGCTTCACTCACTTTAGGTTTTACCTCCAAATAAAGGGGTTTTAGATAACCTGGCTAATCTGTCAGCTTGTTGACAACAAGTCTGATCTTGTTTCTTGCAGGACTTATTGCATGGACTTAGTTTTAGCATTGTGTTCTTATATATCAGCACATTACAATTGTATCATAACCAATGGAACAGACATACAAAAATCCATCCTAAGAACAGGAGCTGTTTTTGTTTTTGCATTTGAAGAAACGGCCACATTTGAGACTTGCCAAAGACAAACCCTGAAAATGAAAAAATCCCACACAGTCCTTTCCACAGTGCTCATGTTTGTTTGTTTGTTTGTTGAGGTTTGACACCAGGCCTCATACCAAAGACAGTGCTTTCCCCACAAATTCTTCTTCTTATTCGTCGTCTTCTTCTTCTTCAAAAATGGTTGTCAGTATTATGAAGTTTCCTACATTGATGGCCTGATCATGCAAATCCATCATTATGAACTTTTGAAAGTGTGTGTACCAACATGTAATCAGTAAATCCAAAGTGATCCGTAACAATGGTGCTATTTTACTTTTAACTTCAGTACTACTCAGCTCCAACAGCCTACGACACAGTCCTAAAACACTTCAACACAGCCTTCACTGTCCTCTTCTCCTTGGAGTGTATACTCAAAATCATGGCCTTTGGTCTTGTGGTGAGTATTAACACAAGAAGTCATAAATGAAAGGCACAAGTTATTTATATCGCATCTAGCACCACTGATAAAGAATTTTGTCTTCATCAGTTTTTTCTTAAACATTTTCTTTTTGCCGCAGAACTACTTCCGAGATACTTGGAATATTTTTGATTTCATCACTGTTCTTGGAAGCATCACTGAGATAATTGTGGATTTACAGGTAAGTTACTGCCAAGACACCATTCATTTTCGCAATGTTGTGACCCTAAAAAAAAAAAAAAGAAGACACAAATAGTCCGTTTCAAATGCAGTATTCTTTCTTTCCAAGTATCCCTCGTGTGTTATGATCCCTGCCTCCAGACACAACTAAAGTCATATTGTGATGAGTTTCGCCATCTGTGTTTTACATCCTTCTGTCTGCCACTCTCCCTCTCTTCCTCCCTCCCTCCCTCTCTTTTGTGTCACCCTCTCTCCAACCATTTGCGCGTCTGTCCCAGTCTGTGAACACCATCAACATGTCTTTTTTGAAGCTTTTCCGAGCAGCCAGGTTGATCAAACTGCTGAGACAGGGTTACACTATCCGTATTCTCCTGTGGACCTTTGTACAATCCTTCAAGGTTGAACAATTTACAATCCGCTTCCTCACACATAGATGATAATATATGTCAGCTATAATTCTTGCCTTTATGGTGGTTTTTAATCAACTGTCTTTGCTGTCTCTTCTCCAACAGGCTCTTCCTTACGTCTGTCTTCTCATTGCTATGCTTTTCTTCATATATGCCATAATTGGAATGCAGGTATCATTTTATTAATTATATCACAAATAACACAGCAGACATGTCATGGTTCTCACTTGAAGTCTGCTAGATTTAATTAAGAAAGCTATTAGTTATCCCTTGAGCCAAAACTTTAAAAACATACAGTTTTGTACGGGGAGTCTGTGGAGTATGTACACTTTTAATTAACAAATGTGACTGAATATACACATTTTTATATCTGATTTCTGCCTTAGTTTTCATGAATATTCAAAATTGTCGTGTGCTTAAATGTATCTGTATTGTTGTAATTTATTTGAGCTTGTTTGGTGCATTTTTTGCCTTTATAATGTTCATATTATATGAGGAAATGTATTGATATTATTGATAGTTGTGCGATTCTCTAGTGTAAGGATCAGCTTCTTTGTTTGACCTATTTTGTTTGTTTAATGTTTTATTTGGACATATTTTTTATACATGGACCCCAGGAAGATTATAACTGAGATGACAGATGCTAATAGGAATCCAATGAAATAAACAAAAGTAATGTCTTTACTAAAACTACCTATTTTCTGCAGGTGTTTGGAAACATCAAGCTGAATGATGAGAGTCACATCAATCAACACAATAATTTTAAGACCTTTTTCAGTGCGCTGATGCTGCTCTTCAGGTGGGCTTATTGACGAATATCTTCCAAGAAGAACATTAAGTTAAATGAATTCTCCTTCATTTCTAGATTTTTGCAAAATAGATGTAAATTTGTTGGTGTTTGTTTATGTTTAAATCACCAGGAGTGCGACGGGGGAGTCCTGGCAGGAGATTATGCTTTCGTGTCTGTCGGGTCAGGAGTGTGAACCAGACCCCTCCATCGCCCCCCTCACCCTGTCTCCAGACCACGAGGGAGGCTGCGGGACTGACTTTGCTTACTGCTACTTTGTCTCATTCATCTTCTTCAGCTCCTTCCTGGTCAGGGCTAAACCACAATTACGTTCTGTTTATATAGTTGCAATTCCTCTGTTGCCTTGCATGCTGATTTTCTTCTCAAATCTTTTTTTTTTTAGATGCTAAATCTGTTTGTGGCTGTGATCATGGACAACTTTGAGTACCTGACACGAGACTCCTCAATCCTGGGTCCCCATCACCTGGATGAGTTTGTTCGCATCTGGGGGGAATATGATCGTCTGGCATGGTGAGACTCAAACTTATCACTGCTGCATTTTCACATGTTTAATCTTTGACCTGACCTGATCAGCTTTGATGTTCTATCTTTATCCATCAGAGGGCCGTCAAAGAGTGTCAAATGTTAATAAATGTTTTCAGTGCAATGAGCTGTCATGTCAAAAAGATAGCTTTTTGCTAGAAAAAGTCAACATTGTTCTAAACGTTTCATGCCACATAACAAGTAGAAGACCTTTGAAAGGGAACTTGCTGTTTGTCTTCATCTGTTTTAGATCTGACTTTTGTGCCACTTTTCATTAACCTCTAGACCTTCTGCTTCTGTTTCTTTTTGCTCCCCTCACTTATCACCCCTATTTTGCCCCTGAAGTGGTCGTATCCACTACACTGCCATGTATGAGATGTTAACACACATGTCGCCACCTCTGGGCCTGGGCAAAAAATGTCCTGCTAAGATCGCCTATAAGGTACTGAAAACATTAGCAGTTAGATGAAATGAAAACTCATGTAAAATCCTATCTATATGATATGCATCTATTATATACACTACAGCAAAAGAACAATACCTATAATGAAGAAGGGCAGGCTGTGTATGAAGTCAAGGATAATGAAGGATTTAGCTGAATTAAAAACATTGTTAGTTATGGTAAAGCCAAAAACCGATTATTGCCTGATTTTAATTTTTTTTAATTTTTAGAGGTTGTTTGTGTTACAATCAGCTGATGACAATCACAGAAGAAAATTTCATTTTAAAGCTCAGTTTGCACGAACTATATCAAAGCAGACATGTATTTCAATGGCAAATGATTTAAAATGTTCAGTTATTGTTCGGTTTAAGAAAATGTATAGAGACCAAATAATTGGTCTATATCAACTTAATGAGTGATGTTTCTGTTTAATATTTGTGTGCATTATGATGGGGGTGCACGTGCCTTTTAAAGAATGTTCAAAGTATTGGCAGACCATCTGCGATAGACCATTGATGTTTCTTATTTTGTAAAAAATAATGAATGAATGAATCTCCTTGTTGTCTCTCAGAGGTTGGTGTTGATGAACATGCCTGTGGATGAGGACATGACTGTCCACTTCACCTCCACCCTGATGTCGCTCATCCGCACAGCTTTGGACATCAAAATAGCTAGAGGTCAGGGTCACCAATAAGCATGTTGTGGTTGTGATATGGCATCTAGGGCAACTAATGATTATTATCATTATGGTTTATCTGCTGATTTAATTTTTAGATAATCCTTTAGTTGTTTGGTCTATAAAATGTATAAAAAATAATAGTGAAAATGTCCAAGGTGAGTTCTTCAAATTGCTTGTTTTGTTCGACCAGCAAACCAAATCTCAAACATATTGAGTTCGCAATCATATAAGGCAAACAAATGCAGCAAATCCTCACAATTGAGAAAGGTATATTTGTCTTTTATGCTTGAAAATGACAACAATTAATTAATTAATGAGTCAATTAACGGATCGATTTAATCAGTTAATTGTTTCAGCTTTAATGGCATTAATGCAACATATTGTTCTTGCCAAAGTGGCTGAATGTGTTTGTTTGTCACAGGTGGCGAGGACCGTATCGCTCTGGATACTGAACTGCAAAGAGAGATCAGTATCATTTGGCCTTATCTGCCCCAGAAGAACTTGGATCTACTGGTACCTATCAACAAAGGTCTGGCTCACACTATGGAGGAAACAATGAAAGTACTGCTGAGAGACAAGCAGTAACAGTTAATGTAGTGTGTCTGCCCTCACAGATACGGACATGACGGTGGGGAAGATCTACGCTTCCATGATGATAATGGACTACTTCAAACTGAACAAAGCCAAGAAGCTCAGGCAGCAAATTGAAGCTCAGGTCAGCTCTGCATGCTCTTATGAACTTTCTTGTGCTGTCTTAGAATTATATATGCAAAGAGATTCATAAATACATTTTAAAAGAAGGAGGAGAAGAAAAACAGTTTCCATTACATTCCATCGTTACATGACACCCACGTCTATCCTCACATGGGATCTGCTGTAATTTCCCCTTACCGTAATTTGGCACACATTTAAGGCACAACTAGATCAATTACATGTACAAAAAGCAAAACTCTAAATTGTTAGCAATGATGACTGATAGCTATAATGTTATCTCACCTTACCTTTAAGATATAAATTAAAAAAAAAAGATCAAAACAGAGAAAAAATGCAGAACTTCCTTCCCAAGTTGCCATATTTCTTAAGCATGCAATGTCACCAAGCAGAACTATGTACATACAAGGAAGATTAGCAATATGAAGACTTAATTTTGTTTCATATAAAGTCTAGAGTACTCAATTCACTTTGACCAGATATTTGCATTTCCAGCACCTTCCATATTGTTAACTGTAGCCTGAACAATGTGAAAATGAAACTGGAATGAAGCCCTCGTATTCGTATACGTGTTCGTATTTGATGTGTTGTATTTTTGTATGTCTCATTTCAGAAGAGTAGCTTAATGTTCAAGCGTCTGGATGCCTCCACCCTCTCCGAGGACATTCTGTCCAACACCCAGACGCTGCCGATGATGGCCCACAGTGCTGGCTCAGCCCTGTGAGTCTGTCCACGCCTGCAGATTAGTTATATTTGTACTTGTGTCTCTGTTTATTCATTTGTTTTACTGTTTCTCTCTGTCCCCAATTCAGGACCAGAGGAGGCTTTGTGGCTTTGAGCCCCATCTCACCCCAGGAACTGTTTTTGCAGCCCATAAGCTCCGACGTGGATGCTAGTCAACAGCAGAATCTGGTAAGAAAGATGACCAACATGACCTTGAATACCACGGCCATGTCTTGGAGCAGTGGTTCTTAACCTGTTTAACTTGTGACCCCTTAAAACAAAACCTTGTTCGACTTGTCACAGGTTGCGTAGGGGTTGTGACCAGTTAAATGAAACAGCAATTGTGTTTTGAATAATTTCAGGTCAAATTCAAAACGTAAAGATTATTTTGAAGAGTAGAAATATATGTTGGTTTTTTTAATGCTGCTTTCTTAAACTGTTATTAATTTCACAATCCCTTAAGTGCAACACACATCTGCGGCATCGCGTCAGTTGATGACAATAACACACATTGGGCGCTAATCCCTATACTCCACCAGACAAACGAAGTTCAAATCAAATCAAATCAAATCAAATTTTATTTATATAGCGCTATATCATAACAAAGTTATCTCATAGCACTTGTAAATATAGAGCAAGTTGAAGCCAACTCTATATCTACAGACCCAACAATTCCAACACAAACGGACACGGAGAGAGGGAGAGAATAGAAAGAGCGAGAGATACAGACAGAGGCAGACATACAGAGAAACAGAAACAGGGATAGTGAGAGAGAGGTAGAGTGTGAGAGAGAGAGCGCTCAGTGCATCATGGAATGTCTCCCGGCAGTCTAGGCCTATAGCAGCATAACTAAGGGGGGGCTCAGGGTTTGTCCAGGCCACCCCTCCTCTAAGGGGTGGCTCAGGGCTCACCTGAGTCAGCCCTGCTATAAGCTTTGTCAAAAAGGAAAGTCTTAAGCCTACTCTTAAATGTGAGCAGGGTGTCTGTCTCCCGAACACAGACTGGAAGCTGGTTCCACGGGAGAGGAGCTTGGTAGCTGAAGGCTCTGGCTCCCATTCTACTTTTAGAGACTCTTGGAACCACAAGGAGCCCTGCATTCTGTGAGCGCAATGCTCTAGTGGGGTAATAGGGTACTATGAGCTCTTTGAGATATGATGGTGCCTGACCATTAAGGGCTTTAGACCAGTGGCTGATGTGTTCACCCAGAACAAAGTCTTTTTTGAGTTTGACAGGTTCTACCGCTCCCTTTAGATGCAGGTTTTACATGCTGAGTTCAGGGATCAGACCGGATTTAAGACTACAAGTCTGAATTAATGTGAACCCCACCTGTAGAGGTTCTCAAGTCATCTGTCTTGTTCTGATGTTTGTAGCTGCGTTTGGAGCTGTTTGACCTCACGTCTGAAATCCAGGGAGTCGCAATTAAAGAGGAGGAGGAGAACCAGGAGGTATCAGCTGAGCTACATTCAAGAAACTGTGTTCTGTTGAAAATTAGTGTTTTATGTTGATTAGATAGATCTCTATATATTCTGGGAGTTCTCATGAACTCCCAGAATATTTAAATATCTGATATCTGCATTGAAAGGATTTTGTCAAGACACAGCTTCAAAAGCTAAATGTCCAAATGTCCTTCAGTCCTTCATCAAAGACTTCCTACTTGACGTGGTCTCAACCAACTTGAGACTCGACTTGTATCCACTTGGCCTTTTCTTGACTTACTTGGATTTGTCTCAACCGACGTGAGACTTGTCTGACTGACTTGGCCTTTTCTCGACTGACTTCACACTCATCTTGACTTGCTTGAGATGATCCTTGAAGACTGAAAAACCAGAGAAATGTTAGAATCTTTTAGTTCTGTGTTTGTTGAGACCTGATGTTTAAATCACTCTTTAAACTCAGTTTGACTGTTTATGTCCTTGGTGTTTCTCAGCATGCGTACGTTCCTCACGCTCTGGCTTTTAAACGAGCGTACGCCATCAAGGTACAGACACGTTATCATGACTCTGGTTTATAGTGGCGGTCATTTACTCTACAGTCCTGTTGGACTCTGGTAGACTTCCTGTAATGTATTAACACTGTTGTTTGTGTTCTTCAGAGACGCTCTCGGAAGGATAAAGTTCCCCTCCAGGACTCCGAAAGACAGTCCTCTTGTTCCACAGAGGTGGTTGGGGTCCTTGTCCAGCCGAAGGAGCCGTCAAGTCTGAGCGTAAAGGAGACCATGTTCCAGAGGGAACAAGAGAATGACGATGAAGACCTGGATGCCAAAATCACCCGACGAGTTCAGAGGGCCGCTAGAAGAAAGGCCAAACAGGAACAGCTGAAAAGACTGCACAAAGCTCAGGTGAGTTTACCGGAGGACAAAGCCAGGAGAGACTGTCAGTCATTTTAATAAATGATTATTTAGAATGTGTAATTCTACCCAAACACATTTCACTTATTTAAGACACTTTTCTCACCTTACATTTATTTAGCTGATGCTTTTACCCAAAGCGACTTACAATCATTTCAACCTTGTGGACACAAACCAAATATAATACAACAATCATAAAGTGCTTTGAGTGCTACATTTAAAGACAATATAAATTATTTTCGGCCAGTCTTTTCTATTGCCCAGTCAGAGCTGTCATGTTGATACCAGGCCTGGTTAACGAGCATTGGGAGGCAACTCTAACGTTAAAATTCAATGCTTGATCGTTTACCCAAAGGCCAGTAAAAGGCTAAATCCATAATGATTTAACCGAAAAAAATCTAAAATGTACATGTCATTTAAATACATGAATGCTAAATACATTTGCGTAATGGTCCGCTCCATTTGCTGCTGTGTAGAAGAAATGCAATCCGTGCGCAAAACCGAGCGCACACATTACACATTGCATTTTTCTTTTCTACCATGTGGCCCCAGAGGGGCTCCGTAGATTTCTGTTATTTACATTGTCTTCGTTCTTGTTTTTGTCATGTTGTGAAATTTTCTCATCAGCGTCTGTGATATGTTGTTTTGAAGACTATGAGATGCGGTTGAAAGCTCTTTTAAAAACTGGACCTCGAGTTAAGATTTTATATGTAATTTGAGAGCACTTTAGTTTTTTGCCTTTGTAACTTATTCATAAAGAGCGGAGTTACTCCTTCACTCCAGCAGGTGTCACCTGGAACCAGCCAGATGTAAAACGTCTCCTTTACATCTGTTGGCTCTGGTTCAGACTAACTCAGGATGTTGCAATAGCAGATGTGTGAATTTTAACATGATTTTTTAAAAGCTAACTGTTATTAAATCTATTTGTTGATTGTCAGTTGTCAAGTGACTGATCTTATCAGCGATCAGTTAGCAACGTATATATATATTCGTGCAAATCATTTGGTAACCATCGTCACACCTACCATGCATACCAAATGGTGCATAGAGTTCATGTCCCACTCTGTGTCATTGTAAACTGAATGAAACACAGTAACTGTGTAACATCAGAGCCTCACCTACTGTCAGTCACAATCTCATTCCCCCTGTGGAACCTGCAGGATGACATCACCAAAACCATCCAATCACTGAGTTACCTGTAAGCCTGTTTGACTTCATGTTTCTTTCTGTGAACATGAACCAGACCAGAACTAAAAGGTCTGGACCAAATGAAGGTCAGGTGAGACAGCTGAAACAGGTGAGATAAGTGAGTATCTATTCTGTGACTGTTTGTTTCAGATGATCCAGAGACAGCTGCAGCAGGTGGAGGAGAAACAGAGACAGCTGGAGGAGAAAGGAGTGATGGTGGAGAAAGCTCTGAGAGGAGAAGCAGGTACACACATAGATACTGAATATAATAATAATAATAATAATAAACTTTATTATTATATACCACCATTCGTACACAAAATGCAGTTCAAAGTGCTTTACAACAAAGATATTAAATGCACCAAGTGCTTTACAGAATCGAATGCCATAAAACAGAAATGCAGTTAAGAAAAATAAAATTTGAACAGAATAATTTTT
>JAVQJV010046939.1:0-23395 GCA_036024995.1 Gadopsis bispinosus
AGTTCTGCAGAACATCTTTTATATTAAATGAAATAAAAGCAGGAAAAATGCCATCTTTGACAGGGCACTTGTGTTCCCTGGACTATAAAGAAGAAACCCAAAATTAGGCTGATCAAAAACTACCCAACCATTATGAGCATCTTTTGAGTTGTGTGCCTTTCTCTTTAAGTGTTTTAAAGGATCTTCTTAGTTAAACTATAAGAATTTGAAGATGCTGGGGGATCAAACAGAAGAGCATCTGCACTGTAAACAGAGTTACCACTGAGTTCCCCAGACTGAAAGCCAGTCATCTGGAGGAGCTCGACTCTATGGACTGTGTTTATCGCTCAGTTTGCCTCTTGTGATTCATGGGAACACCGATTAGTGGTAGAAAGGTTATGGGCTGTGTGTGTGTGTGTGTGTGTGTGTGTGTGTGTGTGTGTGTGTGCAGACTACAATACATATTTGTATTATAATTAGATTTTCATAAAATGGACATCATTTACCATTGCAGTGAGTTCCAAGATTGTTTTTTAACTTCATCTCAGTACGTGTTTAAGGATGATGCCTTTTTTAAATCTTGAACAGTCTTCCTGTCACTTTGTAAAACTAGTTTTTGCATAAAAGGGATGGATGGGGAAATTCACCAGAAACATAGGATATTGTGTCACTCTAATTGGTGATGCAATTTTTACAGTTACATGCCGGACTATTTCTTTGCCAGGCACGGTGACTTCCTGCAGTCGTGACATCACCATGACGTTACCAGGCAACCAGCATAGACTTCAGGAAGGCATTGACTTCTTCTGAGCCTGTGTGTAATGTCTTCAGGAGCTTCAGGAGGGGGGCGTTCCAAGGAAATAACCCAGATGATGTCATAGGGATGTCATCAGGGTTATCTCAGCTTGGGCTGGGAGATTTCAAATTCACAATAACTGATAGCATGGAGAAAGAAAGATGTGGGCATTTATCAGGCAGGGATGGTCTAATAAAAAATGCCATCGAGTTGCATTATGGGAAATATAGGATCCAGCAGTTCTGGAGATTGACCATTACTATTACTATTACTATTTTGACTTCCCACTACTTTATGAAAGTGCAATACTAAATTGCTGGAGCACCACTTTAACTGCATAATTGAAGGCACGTTTTTGTCTTAGTTTGTAACATGGCCTGCAGGTGTGTGTGTGTGTGTGTGTGTGTGTGTGTGTGTGTGTTAGTTACTGTGCTAATACAGGTGCAGACTGAAATCCAAGACAGACGTTTAAGATCATTGCTTTTTCCCCACCGTGCAGACATTCACAAGGCAGTGTCTGTTTCACGACAGAGACCTGGGTCCTGCATGTCCAAATACACCTGATTTATTTTGTAAATGCAACTGTGAGTAGACAACCTGGCATTATTCATGGCCTGTATTGTGTTGCTGCAGGTCATATGGATAATTTTCTTGAGCCAGAATGTGTCTGAAACATGACTCATCTCTATACTTTCACTCACTGGAGTCCACATGTACTCAAACTCCCTGTGAGGCTCACCTGGGTAAATTGGAGACAGTTCTCCTCTCTGCACCCCTTTATTCACTTTATGGCGCGTGGTATCACATAGCTCAAACCCAAGTCGTTGATCAAGGGAGCAGCAGAAACTTGTTTGAGATGAAAAAAGAGCACCGCCAACGCATTTACCAGGGTCAATGTCATGACTACGTAGCCGCCAGTGCAGCACATGGGGTAAAACAGAGGAAAGGAAGAGTGGGAGAAGAAAAAGGGGTTGGGGTTAATGTAGGTTTTGCTGAAGGAAGTAGCTGAAATATACATCACAGCTTGCTGTTCTTTTGAGATCCCACTGCAATATCGGGAGGTGCAGGGGTGGGAGAATGGAAAACATGCTCTTTAGTCACAGAGAGATGAAACTCAAACACTGCGCGGTGAGAGATGGCAGGGATACAACAGCGGAAACGGTCTTAATGTAGCAGTGTGTTAGGTAGTAGCGTGAATTTCAATCACAGCGCCGAGTGAAATTAATCAGGGAGGTGGAGGAGGGCTCTTGACGATTCCAGCAAAAGTGAATAAGATCACAGGAACGTCACAGTGCTGCCTATTACAGGATCAGGGTTAGACAATAAGATAATCTGCTGCTGGGGACGAGGCATTATTATGAAAAACAATGTTGTTCGAGTGTGTGTGTGTGTGTGTGTGTGTGTGTGTGTGTGTGTGTGTATGAATATTCTGTGTTGTTAACTGGAAGGTACAGTCAATGAGCTTACACCTTGTCAAATGCGTTCACCTTTAAAAACACTCCTTCTACTACAATGTCTCTGTAGATCACTCTGCTATGGACACACACACACACACGCTTCCTATGTATCTATGCATATTGTCACGTATGCATACTGTATGTATTTCATCTTACTTGTGAATTTGTCCTCCTATCAGTTTGTCTGCCCTTATGCGTGTGCAAATGTGGGCGACGGCGTGTATCTGTGTTGGTGAAAATGCTGGAGCAGCTCTGTATTCCCGACTCCCCACTGTGATGCAGAGGCAACAGACTGAGCTATGACTCATCATGGGCTCTCAGCGAGATCTCTGAGGTCAGACACAGCAGAATACAGGCAGACAGATTGGCAGAGAGACATACCAAGAGGAATGGGCTTTAACAAGCGTGTGAACATGGGCTTGAAATCTAACGCCAGGTCGTAGCCATTCCACTAAAAGAGACAGGCTAACCAGACAGCACAGCGGCGTTATCACACAAAATGCTTGTTACATAAACAAGCTCAGATCCTGCTTCCAATTTGAGCCCAATTACACGGTGCTCACAGGCCATAGGGAGAAACACAGATCTCAGGGCAGATTAGGGATCTCTCCAGCACGCCCAGCACGGGGGCTCTCAATAGAGGCTAAATGCTGTCATTCTGCTGTGATCTCGCAGATGGGCAAAGTGCAGGGCAGATAGAGCTAGGTGTGTGTGTGGGTGTGTGTGTGTGTGTACAGGTGAAAGAGGCAGTGAGTACGAAGGTGTGATCGCATTCGGTGGCTGCACATAACAAGCAAGGAACCACATTTGATAAGATGTTGTGCTAAACAGGCTCATCTGATAAGACTGTTGTGGTTGATTGTGTAGAACCACCAATGGGTAATGACAAGAAATGCCGAATTCCATCCTCCACCTGCTAACTGCCACTTCACAGGCAAATTCCGGATCCCGCATCCAGAGGATGCCAAGGGCCCTCAGGAGGTGTGGGTCCAAGACTCCTAAATCCTCCCATGAGAAAGACAGGCCGGGAAGGTGATTGTCTGCTGGGTCCAAAACTAGTCGATTCATTCTGTCACGTGATGCGCTGTACACGCGGGAAAGGACCCAAATACAAGAAGACAGCCAGGCAGGAAGACAGGCAACTGATGAGTCGAAGTCCAGAGACAAAAGCATGAGGAACATCCACAGGTGCAAAACAGGAACACAGGCCAAGCAACTGTGACGAAACTGGGGGTACAAACAGAGTTACAAACAGAATGAGTCGACAAAGGTCAAAGGAAAGCAACTGGTACATATAGACAAGGGACTAATAAGAGAATCAGGTGAACACTAGGGAACAGGGGTGGCTAGTCAATGACATGCAAGGGCAAGAACAGATAGGAAGGAAGTCAAAATAAAACAGGAAACACAGACAAAACCCACAGGATGTAACAAATACAACCTGGTTGTTGTTGAAGTGCAGGTAATATTAGCCTGTTGGAGAAGCTAACATTTTTGTTATTCCTATAAAACCATGTAAACAGACTGTATTATAATATATCCGATGGAAAAAAACTGAAAGCATGAATTACGTGTGCTTAAACTCATACTGCCCTGAAAATGTGCACATCAAATATAGAGATAAAGAAAACACATTTTCCAGTATTTAAGTCCTTCCCACTCACGATGAGAAGGTAATGGTACAGTTACTTCATTAACAAACACAAAATCCCCACATGCAACTAACTAATCTTTAACAGAACATTAGCTGACTAATGTTTAATGTCAGTATTAAGTTGGCTGCTTCTCTATATTTTCCCCCCTCTCTATTTTACATACCAGTCTTTGTTAAGCTTTCTTGGATTTTTGTTTCACGTACAGCATATCTTTAACAAGATACTGTTACACACTCATTCAGAGCAGAAGGAGTTAACAGGTCCTTTTCACAAAAGACAATTCATAATAGGAAAAGCACAGGTGTAATCATTATTAATTAGTAAAATGAATAATGACTGACTTACAGTCCATTTAGCTGCTTCAGTTTCAGGGTCCTGTTTGTGCTCTCTGTCGCACTGTCGTGGCTCACTGGGACACTGGAATAGTCCTTAATGGGACTAGTAACACCCATGCTGTTCCTACTATGCGACTCAATAATATCTGCTGTGAAAAAGGTCATATGACCCTCAACTGTTTGTTTCAATACCACAGGTGCTCCATGTGAGGAATGTACTCCAGTTGTAAAGGTACGGTATAGTGAAACACGTGGTGAAGATTTGAAACACAGTGAATATGTTGAAGTAAAAGGGGAAGATGCTTACATTCCAAAGTGACTTTTTGGCTATTCTAACCAAACCATGTATGCGCATCAACCTAAACCTAAAGTTATATATAATATATAATTTCTGTATCTAACTGTGTAGAGACCCTTTGAAAGCCCCTCAGGTCATGGACATCCTCAGACCCCATATTAGAAAAAACTAGTTTAGTGGAAGTAACTGTTATGAAAAACTATGGAGTGTGTTAAACATAGTAGAGCTAAACGGGCCAGTGATTTAAAGGCATATTTTGAAATTCAAGTTGCAGGGTAATGGTCCCAGTGGTCCAAATTAGCCACTAAATTACAAGGAAGTCTGATTGACAGGGAATGGGCAATAAGAAGTGGGAAACGAAAAAGTGCTGTAGCTCAGAGCAGTTTGCAGTCAACTCTTGACTTCTTTGCAGTTTTACTCTTTTATGTTTTAATCTATGCGTGTATATTTTACTCAGTTGTATTGTACCAGGTGTCAGCTTTATGTCATGCTGCTCAATCAACTGGTTGTTGTTTTTTAAATCCCCTTTACATCTGTCATTATTTTTCAGCTTATCTTCCATTTTTGATTGTATGTCATTTCAAATGTAAATACATGAATTTAAGCTCATGCTACTGATTATAAACTTTTCATAATGTCACTTTAAAAGCCAAAATGCGTTTGTAAAAATATCTGAAATATCTGAATATTATTAATATGTGCACTGATGCTGATTGGGTTGATTTTTGACATATTTAATGGGGGCTTCAGAACACCTCTGTAGTAGGATTTATTGCATAGCTGTATATAACTAATACGTACTAACTGTACGTGTCACATAAATGACCTTAATCACATCTGTGTGCAATTGTGACCATTTTGAAGTTTGAATTTGTACCATACACAGGTGACTTCAAATACAATGGGATTGGATGATGACTGCATGTCATTATAATCAGCATATGTACAGTTGTTTGTATTGTACACAGGTGCTTAGTTATAACTACAGTTGGACTGAATGGGCCTCCATAGATTTTAATGAATAATTTAACTTATAATGGTGGGGTGTGGCACAGGAACTCAACCCGGGGGTTGGCTGTTTGAGTCCAGCTCCCGGCCATATGTCAGGTAGCTGTGGTTCTGTTCCAATTATTATAATAACTCATACTCTAAACTATACATGTCATAATGAGCTTATTCACAGTCGATCACTGTACAATACTGAGAATTTTGAAACTTGAATGGAGTTTGTGCTGTATACAGCTGCTGAGCCACAAATACAATGGAAGTGAATGGGACTCCATAGACATTAATATATACAATATAACTAATAATAACTCTGGGTTAAGGCTATAAGGAGCTTATGCGATTAGTGTGGTATACTGAGCATTTTGAAATATGAATGGAGTTCATGCTGTTTACAATAGCTGAGTTATAAAAATAAGTAAAAAAAACATTTAAAAAACTCATCAAAAACAAATGACATCAATCTTCAAAAAAATAGACACGAATTGTTTATGAGTAGCATTAAAACTTTAGTTAGAGATGTTAATCAAAAATGTCTTAAAATATGTTGTTCAAGGATTATCTTGTTAAATATCCAAATGTATGCACATTTTATGAGAATGCAAGAAACAGTGTAGAATTACACATTTATCAATATAGGAACAGTATCTATGGCATAAAAGGTTTTGAATTTAAGGTGAAGGGAAACAAATGCACAGAAGACATATTACTCGTGATCAGTTCAGACCATCCGATAAGTAAGATAGTACAGCATCAATGATTTAAGTCATCAGTAGACCCATATTAGAATGCCTTCCTTTTGCATTAAACAGTGACCTTATATTTTGTATAACATCAGTAAATATTAGAGAGCAAAATCAATCAGTCGATCAACCCTTTAGTCTCAACAGATGATTAAGCTGCTTGTTAACACTGCACTTTTATAATCTACTTAAACAATTCCATCACACATGCTGAAGCTCATTTTAACGAGCATAATTTAGTTTCCTCGTGTATCTTCCTGTCACTGTGACCTGCAAATCCCTCAGAATAGTAACACGGGAATTAAACAACAGCTAAACAACAAACACACACACACACACACACACACACACACACACACACACAAACACACGTCACACACTTAATCTGCATAAAACATTAAAGGGGGATTGTCACTGAATTTGGATAATAGCTGAAACTTCCTGCATCAAGGTGTGAGTGTACCTCATCGCTCTCATGCTTTGCTGCACAGTGCAGCCCCTTTGCACTGCAGTGGACTTGATGGTGAAATGTGATTCCACACTGCCATCTTGTGGCGACACAGAGCGGCGCATCTTGGCGCTCGGCTGGCTCTGACAGGAGAACATGCTATGGTATTACAAGGTTAAACGGTTTACTGATTTAAATTTGCAGTGTGACTGCTTACAGAATTTACTGGCCATGGACACGTCACGCCTCTTACCCTCTAATATTAAAAGCAGCCAAGTGGATCTTAATAATGGGTTTGATATATAAAGCTGTAGACACAAATTAAACAGGTGGGCAACATGGCAGGCCTCAAGACTGCACACAGTGCTGGGAGATCTTTTAATGTGGAGTAAACAGTACAAAATGTGCCTCCAAAATGTAGTGAAGTAGAAGCATAAAGTATGAAATGCAAATGCTCTACCTTAGTAACGTACGGTTAAACATACTGTAAGTACAGTACTTGAGTAAATGTACTTTGTTACATTCACCATTGCACACAGTTTGCTTATGGATGGCCATATTAAAATCCATCATCCACAAACACACACACACACACTTACACTGCGATCAATGTGCTGCATGCTTTCCAAAGGTCTCATCAATTCTGTGTCAATAATCTCAATGACTTTAGACATTTATCTGCTCGGCGAGATTGTAATTAGTCATGGCTGCTGCCTCCTGCTATTGTCCGTTTGATTAGACCACTTATTGGCATTCCATGGACTGCGAAGGAAAATGATTGCACGCATTATTTCACGTCTCGCTGCGACCTTTCTGCCACGACAAATGCCGCGTTGGTCTCACTCGTGCTGACGTACCCTTGAATCTGTCACCCCGAGATCTGTTTTGATGCCCGTGATCTAACTTTCTTTGCCACGCTCCTTCAAACCGCATTCAGACTCGCTGCCCTGCGGGGAGAGTAACAGGCTCCGCAATGTGACTCATCTTATCAGTTTCTGCACTGATGTAACTGATATTGCACAGTGCCATACAGCCAAGACACACATGCACTGTGACTGCAAGGGAGGACGTGTGGGATGCCGCAGATGTCGCATGTATTTGCTCATGTCTTCTCGTATAGTCTTGCTGCTGCACTGATTCAATTGATAATCCATATTTTGTGACGGGTTTTGCTAACTGAAACTTTAATCCCAACTATGCTATATGCAGCAGAGTGCTGCATGAGGTCGGTTGTCTAATTGGTCACTAGACACACATTCAGTTTAACCTGTCAGAACAATTCATGCAGGCAAACTATACAAAAGATTTCTAATTTCAACCACTATTTTTCAATTAGGTAGTGATTTCACAAAGCGTCTGTTCATAGAGCTACCAACCATTTTGTGTTTTATTCTCATAGATAAGAGACCATTTTCTCGCTGAATAGGATGGGAGAAAGTGAGAACTGCAGGGAAACAGCACTGCGCATATTGAGAGGGTACAAACAAACCCTTACAGCCTGACTGGCCATCAGTCCATTTCTGATCAAAGCTGATCAGAAAATATTTGCAACAGAGAGTTCTTGAGAAGGTCAAAACCTGCACCTTTGATATGTGCCTTATCCCACCGATGATCTCTTTTTAAAGGGATTTCTGAATATTAATATACAGAGATTGATTCTGGACTGGAGACATTAGAGCAATAATAATGCAAATAATGGTGCACCATTATTTGCATGTCCTGTTTTCAACTTTTAGGCAAAGCACGGATTGACTTGAGGATATATATTGTGACGTTGCCCGGGGCGACGTCATGGAGGAGGAGCATGTGCCGGCCGGATGGCAGAGGCGGGAACTACAAACCAGCCCGGCTGGAGAGCAGGACTACCAAGCCCACGTGCAATCAGGCCGCTGGAGGAGCAGGTGCGGCCCAGCTGATCCGCATCACCTAATTGGCAGGTGAGGTGCGGACGGTTGGGGAAAAAAAGGGCCGAGGCGCAGAGGGAAGGGGGGAACTGGTGGCTGAAGGACAGCAGAGAAAGGAGTCCTCTGCTGAAAGCCAGGAGACCGAGAAGACCTTTACACCTCTACACTGTATACTTTCAGGCTTGAATCGTTATGCCAAGTGTCATTATTTCAGTTTAATAAAAACAGGGGTTGGAATACACCCATCTTTAAGTTAAACAGAGTTTCGGTTGTCTGGTCCTTCCACTACCCATGTCGGACGAGGGTCGATTCGGTGGCGTCACAATATATATATATATATATATTGTCAGGATGCCTGATTCTCATAATCAAGGCTCCTGTTCACCCAGAGAGGAAAATCTAATTTCCCTACATTGCTTGTGATGTTGACATTTAGCATATGTGCTAACATATTTAAATGTATATATGTATCCAGTGTTTACTCTAATTCGATGCTACTGTGATGCTTGCTGGAATACATTCATTCACTGTTTGGATCTTATTTATGTGTTCATTGTGTTATGTAAGTCAGGTCATAATGTTTAAACATATTGTATACATTTGCTATACATGAAAGTAAGACTAAATTGTTATTTTACATTTTCCTTTTGCCTTGTTGTGTTTGCAGCATAGCTTAATGAATGCAGAGGGGTGTGTACATGGCCTGTGTGGTTAATCAGAACAAAAACACCAGCAACTACAAAGAATCAGTCTTTCCAGAGCTGAAATCGGCTGCAAAAAGTCTCATTTTTAAAAATAACAACTTTAATTCAAATGACATACTTCTTGGTAATGAAGTCATTAAAAATATTCCGCTATCTCGACTTCTATTTGGAACCATCGAAGAGCAAAGTGGCCTGGTAAATCTTTGAACACAGAAATTGTGTGTGTGTATGATGATCTCAGATCACACTCACTGTTTTCTGCTGACTAAGAGCTAATGGAGCTGCAGGGAATTAAGACTCATTTTCTCCACCACTCCCACTGGGACACTGCTGCCCTAACATCTGCAACACACAAACGCTCACATTTGAATGTCTGCTGGTTAGTTAGTCCAGCCCACTGCACTTCTAATTTAAACTGTGGACAATCATCAGAGTTTCATTCTTTTTTGCGAAAATATGATGCCATCTTTACAAACTAATAATGCAATAACTAAAAATGCGTAATGAGCAACAACAATACACACGTTAAACTTCTTTTATTGCTATCATTCATATTCATACACCAAATAAACATGCACAGTGTTACCATTTATTTACAACAGGTTAAGCAAACTGATGCCTACGTTAATATGGTACTACAGTATATAAATGCATTTCACATGAAGATGTCCTAGGAACTGTGAGGTTGGTAGCCAACGTCACCTTGAGGCATTTGACACGTCCCACAACAGGAAAAAAAAAAAAAGGCAGTCCCACGGTAGCCATTTCCCATCTTTCTCTTTCCCAATGTCGCTGAAAAGTTGCTCCATATAGGTCCCGCCAATGTTGCCCATAATGTTCTGTTTCATACCTTTGTTTCTGCAATTTATTCTCAACTTCCTCGGGTATTCATAACCACCTAAAATGCTGTCCATTCACAGCCAACCAGCACTGATATTGTAGTTGAGAGCATGGAGACATTGGACTATTGATACTGTGGAGCCTCTGAATGGATCAATTTCATCACTGGGTGACAAAACGTTTTTTTGGCATCCCAACTGATAGAAAGCTTTAGTGGTTGCTCTTCTTTGGCTCCATATTGGCATTGACCTCTTGCAGTACTCACTGAAAAGATAACAATCAAAACTACACCGTGGCACTATATAATATAGTATAAAACCTGACAGTCTGTGTTTTATCACATTAACCTTTTCAATGGGTCAGTGCTCACCGACTTCCACAGCTCAGTCAGAGGCAAATGAACACTGTCACTGATCACTCATCTTTTCAAAGAATAAGGTTCATAACTGAACTGAAAATGAGAACAGGAGTTTGGACATCCTGCACTTTCGTACCCAGATGAGACCCCAAATTGACGTTGCAATCGTTAGCAACAGATCAACTCCTTTCAGTGGCCTCAGCTGAGCTTTTCATGATGATTCTCCTCCATCATAGTAAATCAAAACAAAATCAAGCGAAGCAGAAGAAACAAAAAGTTACACTTGATAACCATGCAGGAAGAACAAAAACTAAAGTAAATCCTACTGTTCTATTATCATCAGGCAAGGAGTGCAATCAAAAAGCTTGGTAGCTATATCCTATTCAAAAATAGATTAAAACATGAGAAGCAAAGTAGTTCAAATTAGAGCATGAACAGTTTAAAGGCAATGAAATATAAGTAGATATTGGCAATTTAAATGGCCATTATGTTCAATACACATCCAATGGTAGTTCACAGCAATATCGAGTACGGCAATAAATAAACATGCACCCCTGTTGTTAAACTGAACCCTGTTTTCTGTCTGAATTGTAAATTGTCATGTTCATCTGCTCATTGACTGCATGCTAATTCAGAATAATCCAATGAATAACAAACATGATATTAACATTAAAAAAAACTCACTTAAAATCTCCTAGTTGAGGAACTAAAGCAAAACCAAGAGGAACGGTGAAGTCAAATTGGAATCTTTGGTTCTTTGGTTCTCATCACTGGAAGCTAACATGCTGTATCACGTGAACTGAAAGATATACTCACACAGCGGAAGATGACAACAGCCTAGGAAAAAAGCGAAGAGAAGTGATACCTCAAGTGTAGCATATCAAGGCATTTTTCCATTTGGATAATGCACAGATGATGACATCCTGCTGAAATATTTTGGCCATTTCATTCATATTCAAATAACTCTACAGTGTCTAACACAACTAGGTCTGACTACTGCTTTATGAATTATGAAAGCATAGCGAGAAACGCTGCCAGCAGCCCATAAGGAGTGCTGCATATATCACTATGTATGGTACCTGTCTAGGTGTTGCTGTCCTGTTTGCCCAGTTTGTATGGAGACCCAAAGTTTTCAATATTAAATAAATAAATAAATAAAACATAATAATACAAATAAACCATACAAATAAAACTAGTGAAATCTCTAAACGAACCAATAAATGGTCAAATAATTCAATTCATTATTAAAATGTATCCCGTTACTATGACATGTTAGTAATTAGTTATATTTCAATACAGAAAATGTTGCTTTAAAATGTTATTTTTTAAAAGTCTGTTCATATTTCATAACGGTATTTTTCTCAGTCACACCTTGAGTAATGTCACTAATACTGGCCCTTCAGTTTGAAGTCATAAATAATTCAAGCTTACAACCTGTCCTAGCTGGTTAGCTCTTAGGTAGGTAGCATAATTTTACCTTGTTAAACCAAATAAAAGGAGAGTTTAGCTACTGTGTCTTTGCACTGTTTATTTGCTGCAGCAGCAGCTAGTTGGTTGATGTAGAATTACTTTTGCATTGTTGTTGCTCAAGCTAACAGGAACTAGCTGGTTAAAATTTGGAAATGTTAGCAGTTGTTGAGCACTGCGAAGGGAGGCTTAGGTCTACAAAAGTATAAAATAAGAAGTGAGATGAAACAAAAAGTGTCACTGGTAAAAAAAACTAAAATGGCGTCATGAAAAAAAGAAAAAGTGAAATTATAAAATAGATCAGATTTTATAATGAAAAAAAGATTTATTAAATTAAAATTATTAAATGTTCTTCTTAGAGTTCTTCAAAATAGAGTTTCATTGCCCGCCAAGAGATTTGTGTGATGACAAGTGTCATAATACCGTTCATGGTGGCCAGATTTCCAGACTACAAGTGAAGGGATCAAAAGCCACTACATTTATAGTGTCAATGAAAAAAATTCTGGCAAAGAGAGACAGCACTGCTCAGTGAATTAAAAATATCTCATAAAAGAACACAGAAGAAATTGTCCTTGGGAAACTTGTTTATAGTTTTTAACAGAATCTCCTTGTTGTTACTGTTGTTGAGTTAATTTTCCAGTGCCCTCATCTCTCTTATTCATCCCTCTACACTCATCCATTATTTTCCTATTTCCCTTTAAATGTTGTACCTGCAGGCAGAAATGGAAAATGAAGTTGTAAAGTAAGTATCAACGAACAGTCCATCACAACAGAGAATTAAAGTGAAACGGGCATTTGCGCTGCCCCAACAATGCTAGCAAATTGTGTCATAAAGCCTTAAATTACAGCTCCATCTGGGAGTGGCAGGCAGTAACAACTGGTGATACACTTCAAGTTAATATACTACAGCAAAAAAAAAAGCAGACTGGCCAATTTTTCTTTGTAAGCAACGTTCTTTTCCGCTCGAGGTGTATCAGAATTGATCAAATCTCACCCAGTCAGTGTCAGGTGGGCCTATTTTTTAACAAAACCAGCTGTCTAAAATTTAAAGCAATGACTCAGTTCACGTTCATCTAAAAATGGAGCTGTAATCATAAGCATCACCGTTTGCCGCTTGTGAATCCAAATGTAGAAATTTTATACACTCATCTCATTACACACCTAAATAACACTTACTGTACATACATACGGTAAAATACAATTTTGTCTACATACACGCTCTGACTCACACTCTCTGGGACACATGTTGCACTTGAGCAAATGCTAAAAGTACAGATAATATATCCAGTAGAGCAGGTTAACCATGACAAAAGAGAGGGGGAAGGTGACTCTGGAGTAGTTGTCTATGTGGTGGGGGTTCTCCACGTGGCAGCAATTTATGGAGCGGAGAACTTTGCGGAGGGTGACCAGAACTGTGATGCACCAGTTGGAGCGCTCCGGAGGCGATGCCTCAGGCTTAGGCTCACTGCCCGAGGGGCTGGAAGGGCTGACAGCAAGTTCTAGGGAGGTGGGAGCTGGAGAAGGAGTTGCGGCAGGCTCCTTGCGTCTCTTGGCCCTGCTGGAGTGTCTGGAGATGGTGGTGAGGATGCCGTTCATTTCGTCATCGAAGTCGTGCATGTGGTGGCCGTACTGCAGGAGAGTGAGAGTTTCAAATGGAAACAAAAGCATGATGCATTTAACTTTGAGAGGTTGCAGCACTTGCTCAACTTACCCCAAAGTGCTGATGATGACACAATGATGACAATGATGGTGACGACGACGACGACGACAATGACCACCATCATGAAGACAACGAGTGTGACCACAACAACAGCAACCACCGCAATGAACAATCAGACAGTATATCCAGGAGGGTCTCACCATGAGCATGTGCGCGTCGGGGTGAGTGAGGGTGCAGAAGTGGGCCACGGCGTACTCAATGAGCGCTCCAAAGATAAAGCTGAAGCAGATTCCCAAATAAACATCAATGGCCTTAATGAAGCAGTTGGCATTGGGCAGTGACGTCCGGGCTCCCATCATCAGAGTGGTCATGGTTAGTACTGTGGTCACTCCTGGCACACAAAAAAACGCACGGAATCCTTGATCAACCAATAAAGACCCTTAACACTTACTGTCTGTCAATCTAATAAAACCACACCCACGCAGTCCTGATGAAGGAGTCTGGCTGAGATTTTGAGGGTTAAACTCGAGATTGTTGCTTATTTAGTCATGGATATTTGATGTTATGGAGGAACACTGCAAGATTTGCAACCTTTACTTTAAACCTGACCACCCACTGATTTGTACAGTATATTTACTGTATGAAAAATGCTTCAACAGCGCTCATTTTCAGTTAAGAAATGAGAAACATGTCACCTAATGCAGCAGTGCGGCTAATTAATATGTTTGTAATAGTTTTTTTGGTCACAATAGATGTCTATGGCACAGACAAACAATATTAAGGATTAAGGATTTGGATACACTCAATATGTAATAGGACAAATTCATTGCCGGGTTTTGGTCTTTTGATGGCATTTGTTGACTATAAAATAAATACTGCCTTGTTCTTTGAAGCAAGTAGTGTACTAAGATAGAAAGAGCTGCTGGCAGCACTACCAGTAAGTACGTGCTATGTTCTTACATATGCCCTTACATAGTCAGCCATGGTATGGTAAGGATGAACAGGCAATCATATAAAGAAAAAGGGGGGCAAGAACACAAGAAACGATCAAAGGCAGCCAAGATCATCTGCACTGACCTCACTGAAATTAATCTCTTTACATCCGGTGTGCCGTGAAGTAGGATATCTCACATTGTTTTGCTTGTTTTGAGAACTTTGTGTTCTCAAACATTCCCCCTGCAGTAGTGGTGGATTTAATTCAATGCAACAACTAGTGTATGTTTGGATGTTCCACTAGATAACACCAGTGTCACAGATGCTCTCTCTTCAACCCTCAGCCCTTTAAAATCAAACCCAAACCAACATTTGTGCTCACCAAAGGAGAGTAAAAGTCTCTTATATCGGTGTAGTAGAAAACATATTATTGCTATGAGATAACTCTGTTATGATATAGCGCTATATAAATACAATTGAATTGAACTGAATTGAATATTACATATTTTTATCAGTCACAATGGTGGATTCTTTATCTCACAACAACAGTACACAGTATCTACAGTGACACGCAATTCCTAGATAAGGTTTGTTTCAATGTAAAGGTATATGAAATTTGCTCACATATTGACATTTCAGTGAATACAAAAAGATTGCTTTGCCCCATACCTATACAAATACGTGCTGGAACAGAGGACAGGGAAATCCAGAAGGAAACCCATGACAGGACGACAAGCAGGCTCGAGGGAACGTAGGTTTCTAGGATGAAGTACAGAATGCTCCTCTTCAACTCAAAGTGGAAGACCAGCTTGGGGTAATTGCCTTTGAGACGAAGGACAAAAAGTCTGTCAATGTACTTGATAACAGAAAACAATGTGGTATGAATCAGAAATCCTACCCAAAGCGGCTCTAATTTGACAATATTTAACAATACTGCAGTTTCTGTTGAAACGTTAGTATAGCCCTGGCAGTAACATTCAGCGATGGGTTTGTTACCAGTTTCATAAACGGCCTCTGAGACAGATGTGTAGTGGTCCTCTACTGTGTACTGAGCCAGCTGTAGCGTGTCTAAACCACTGACGGACTCATTTCCTCTGGTCCAGTAGAACATGACGTCATTGATGTTGTAACCCCCTGAAGGAGAAAAGAAGAGATGAACATTACTTTCTCAGGAAGATCACAGAAAATAACTTAAAGCTGCACTAATCAATATTTTCAATTCACTTGTATTTATAGTGCCAAATCATAGCAGGGGCACGTGTCATATAGAGCAGGGCTAGACCGTACTCTATATAGTATTATTTACACCCAACAATTCCCACCATGAGCAGCACAGTGGCAAGGAAAAACTCTCCTTTGACAGGCAGAAGCCCTTCCTCGAGTGGTTGGATCTGATTTTAAAATTAACAACGTATCAAATGAGTATGTGTAATGTGAAATGTGTTGTTCGTAGTGAAGAACCCACAAATAGTTATCACCCAATTCTTTAGTTCCGCTCAGCTTTGCGCAACTGGACAGTCCATGTCTTTGCTTTCAACTCATTGTACTGGTTTTATGGCCTGCAACGTTACTGTTTTGTTTCAGATTTACCACTCTCATTAACCTGGTTTCGCACTTCAGCAGGCAGCTGTTTTGCAGCAATAAGAAAAAGCCACGACAAACCCACTGTACACTACCTACCCAGCACCTATGAGTAGAAAAACAAAGTTAGCAGCTAGCTGAGTATAGCGGAGCAGTTAGCGGCTAAAGAGCCAGATGCGTCCTGTAGACCAGGCCTGCTAAAAGGAAAGTGAAAATCTGATTTCTACTCGCCAGGTTGCCACAAACACAGCTCCAAATGAATGCTAATGTTGCTCTGTGTCTGTTTGCTAACATCTTCACAATAAAACTTTATATGGTGACAATATTCCAATGTTATACATTCCATAAAACACATAGACCGTCTATGTGTTTTCTTCTCCTGGAACAGTTAAAGTCCCTGTGCAGGTGGAAATATGATGAGCACATTTCACATTAGAAAGCTGCTATAATTCCTAATTATTGTTGATGGTGATGATGATGAAGATAATGATGATGACATAGAAACAGTATTAGAAGTTTTTACTAAACCCCAAAATAGCTACGGTGGGAACAGCTGGTAATCTTAATTGAAGAAGCCATGCTGAAGTCTGTTCCTCTTACGGTTGAGATGTTAGGGATTGCAACCCATAGCAGGTGGTAAATTCCCTCTAATGCTAAATATCAGCGCAAGAGAAACATTTGGCGAGAACCGAAGGGAATGTGAAAACATCTAGTTTAAGACGTCATGCCGCTCCTGAGAAGCTAATGGGTAAGGTCTGCTCAGTGCAACGCTCAAGAACATCTGCCATTAAAACAATGTATGTAACTGCAGCAACCCAACTTTAAAATACAATGTTAATGTTTCACGTACGTAGTTACAGTCACTGTGGAAGCTGAATAGTTCCCAATTACTCACTCTAACACACTTTGTCACACAGAGCTTCAACAGGAATTGTAAAGGAAATGGCCTTGTGGTGTCCATTCACTTCTTCAAAGCGGGTAGCAAAAGAGGAAAGTAAAGTCCTGATGAAGAGCTTAACTCTTGCCTCATCCCATAACAGACTAATCATGCATATTGCACCGGGCCCTAGAGAGCCTTGATAACCCAAATAAATCTTGGAATAAGGTGGCATGCAAAATTAACATGGTCAACGATGCTACGTGTGGCAGTGCTTTTGATAGTATGGTGTAACTATAATAATATACATTTATAAGAGCTGGTGTAGTTCTTATAATAAAATTTGCTGAGGACAAAAAGATGTGATTAAAAAGGCTCAACCTCTTTGGTGTATTTTTCTGATTTATCTGCAGAGGGAGCAAGAGAATAAGAAATGTAAGAGGATATGCAGTTGGCTGACACTGGAATGAACCTCTATAGTCAGTTGCATGTGAAATGCTCATTATTTGGCTGTTTGTCTCCCCATTTAAACCCATATAGAGACATATATTATTCACTAGGGGAAGCCATGGTGCTGGGAGCAAAGTTCATCTAATGAAGGGCAGTGGTGACTTTGATGCTGAAAGGTCCTGTACATTCACTACTTTCTCCCACATTGTAGCTCATTATTTTCATAACCTAAATCCCTGTGTAGTGACATGCTGTGCGATAGCATGGAAATAGTGACATGGGCGTACATTCATCCAGTGCCCTGTGGCCCTTTGAAAACAAGTCGCCATATCCACAATCAAAGAGCTTTTTTTAAAGGGCCACCACCAAAAGTTAAATTAAAGCAAACATCCCAAAAGACAGTGACCATCTTCTCACTTTTTCTGGTGTCAAAAAGCACAACATTTTTGACCGTAATCGCGATCTGAACGCCCAGCACCCTCCCTCAATGACGCTCTCTTTAAACCTTGCCCCTGTGCAGAGGATCCACTTTTGGCACAGCATTAAAAGAAATAAACCCTTGAATATGCATCTTCATAAAGAGACAGGGAGACAGAGGGAGGTGGAGGTTGAAGCAGAGGAGGAACGGAGAGAGAGACGGAGAGAAAACAGCAGCGAGGGAACGTAATGGAGGGGGGCAGAGAGAGAGAGAGAGAGAGAGAGAGAGAGAGAGAGAGAGAGAGAAAGATGCAGATATTCAGCCTGGAATTATTGAAGCAGAACTGGAGGAAGGATCCATCATCCTCTCAGTTACCTAACCTCCAGATGTCTTTTTGTCTGCTAAGTGGGACTGGAGCTGCCGGTGTATGTTTTATTTGGCACTGAGGTCCTGGTGGGTTTCTGGCAGGGATCAGACTTAGCTTAGTCTGGCTGGCTGTCATTTAATATCATGGAGCAAAAGCGAGCTGCAAAGCAAAGATGAGCGAGGAAAGGGGGACTTTTCCTTCCATCTCTTGCACAGCCAAAAAATCCATCTTGTCATATAATTTCATCTTAAAAACAATTTGCTTTAATTATAAACACACTGCCACCGCATTTCCACTTGAAACCACAAACCGAATATGTCAGAATTAGGGAACTCACTCCTTTGATTTCAGGAAAATGTGAAAGATTTTTTACTAGCAGGTCTGCTGGCAGGGGTTTGCATTTTAATGAGTTTGAAGGATTTATAAATTCAGGTGGGCTTGGCGTCAGGGGCAGCACTGACCCTAAAATATGGTGCCTAAAGGCTTGTGGGAAAGTGGTTGCTATAAAAAGCATATTTTGGTCAGTAAAAGACTAGTGAAGGATATCACCTCTGTGCATCAAAGGTCTCCTGCCACTAGCTTCATGCTTAACAGACAGTAACAGTGGCATCAATATTCTCATCTAACTCTAGGCAAGAATGTAACTAGGTTAGTTCCGAGTTAGCATCCAGCTGCATCTTCTTTTTCCTGACAGTCAATTATGACAGAAACTGCAGGGGCAATTCAGATCACAATGGAGAATTATCCTTTGTACGTTTGTGTCTGCTGTGTGACGAAGACACCAGCAGTTTAGAAGATGAGAGAAAGTGATCTGTTTGATCCTTTTGGTTTGATCTGACTCATCTGACATCACGCCCACACACCAACTCACTGCCACAGCTTCAAGCTGCGCAGCTGAGATTTTCTTTACGTCTGAAGTCTCCTTACAGCTCTCCAGTTGTAGCGTGCAGGTCTGCTTGTCCATGGGGTACTTGGTCAGATCCATGTTGCAAGCCACGGTGGTGGTAATCCTAAAAAAAAATAGAAATGTTGTTATCAAAAGGGGAATTATGAAAGAAAGAGGATGCCTGCAGTAAATGATGATAGGCAGTCTTAATCACGGCAGGCTGGGAATGAAGCTGTAATGGTTGAGGTGATGCAGCCGTGAAACATCATCTCTGGAGATCTTCCATTAGCTGATTCAGTGCTTGAGGGTACTTTAGGTAGACATAATTGTAGTCCATATTTCACCATATAACACTTAGGAGACACTGCAGTCAGCACTTGATAATCACACTAACTTTGCTAAAAGTTACTTTGGGCTTCTATATAAAAGGTCCTGTGTTTTTCTAAGAATCTTTTGACTCATAAATCAAAGTTTAGGACCATTAAGACCAGTTCTTAGAATATTGGCCCTGATGTGGATTCATAATCAGTGAAAGACAGTGATTTTGTGTATGAAATTAATATTGTTTTAATTTCTATAAGTCAACGTGGAACCTAAGAAAATCCACCTGGGTAGTCTACTATTCAAGTGATTGTTACATGAATTGCGCAAGCCTCTGTCCTCCTGTCATTTTGATTTCTGGCTTTGGGATATTTTTCATCACAAATATGAATCAGACACTCCTGAACCATAGGAGAAGCATACAGTAATTCCAATTGTAACTTCTACTCTTAACTGCTCAACCTTGAGCTCCAATCACCTCAGTGCCTTCTCATGTATTCCCTCTGGAACAGCACTAAAACATTTATCACAACTGTCCGTTTTCCTTCAACACCTCACATTTCTCACCCGACTCTGTCCTCATTCACAGCCTCAATTCCCCGCGGTGGCCATCCCTCTCCTGACTTATCTTTTTTGGCTTGTTTTACTCTCACTAGTCCTGCTCTCTGGCTGTGAAGCGCTACCCTCCTTCGCATTTCCTCTGTCAGGGTAAAGCCCAGTCTCTGTATGGAGGGAAAGGTCCATGAAGGCTAGGATACACACACACACACAAAATACAAATAAAATAAAATACACAAAACAAGTGTGTAGAGACATGATTAACTGTGATGCCAGACTGAGCTGATCCTTAATACCCAACCCAATTTACTATAACACAACACCCACATGCATTTTACCCCCCATGATGGTTACAAAGATGCCATTAGAATGGTGAAAATGTCTCCCATGTGATGTTATTTCTCTTTCCATTGTGGGACCAGAACATGTGTTACACAAGACACAACTTCATGCATTAAAAGAGGTCCAGCACCACTGAGCACTGAGCGAGTGTGAGGGAAGTCACATCAGCACCATGGACAGCTCTTACACAATCCACAGGTTAACGCATGCAACACAAAAACGGTAGGATGTGTAAATCCCGTCATCACAGGCTTAACAAAGGCAGAGCAAATTCACTTGCTGGATAATCTATAACCTGCCTGCTTGGCCCAGTATCTAATCAAAAAGCCAAGGCACGTTTCAATAGCTTGTCAAGAGCTTGTCAGACCATTAAGCCTGTTAACACAGAGCAATAAATGCTGCAAAGACGTTGATGGGACTTGTGTTGGTTTGATAGCCCACACCTCTTTGTATTGATATATCACATGCTCCTGTACTCGTACAATCCAACACCCAAGTAACAGAACTGACACAGCTAGCTGCTTTGCAATCACATTATCTCAAATTCAACTCGCACTTCCTCCCTCCGCCAATTTCTTTTTCATTCCCATGGCCTACTTTTCATTGTCTCTTGGAGCAGAAAAGAACAAACGCAACAATCAATAAACCAACATGTTTGTTCGTTATCCCACCTCAGTGCGTAAAGGACGGTCCCGTTGGGGAAGATGCGGATCAGCCTGTTCTCCACGGTGATGTCATGGAGGAAGGACTTCTTGGAGTCGACGATAAAGGTGTCAGGGACCCAGAGCAGCTCCACCAGTCGCCCGTCAAGGCTGAGGCTCTTGTTGCCCTCAAACACCAAGCGCTCGTCCGTCCAGCGCTGGCGGAGGAATATGGTGGCGGTGTAGTCCTGCGGGATTAGGGCCCAAAGGTCACAATAGAGCCAATGGACTATTTTAACAAGCAATGTTATAACATGCGGACAAACAAGTGTCGTTTTTGCAAACAAAGCTTTTCCTGTGTACTTCTATTTCAATAGTCAGCTCATGGATTACTTTTTTTTTTTTTTTGCATTGTTGAGTAATGATGGTGTCAGGTCCCTGAGCCCTTCTGGATTTCAGGACACTGGACACATTTTGTGCAGGACATGTATTCCAAAAGTCCTGATCTTACATTATATGTAGCTGCAACATAATTTCCTTCCGTTGCGTGGTCACAAGAATGAACCCTATCAGTCCCTCTCTCTCCTGAATTGGGGGCAGAGGATCTAAAGGGTTTATTAGTGCTATTGTAAATGATTGCCTGTGTCACATTTTACTTATTGATTAATCTATGCAAGAAAATGTCAGAAAAGAATGACAGAAAATATTGAAAAATACCCATCAGAATTCCTCAGAGCCTAAGTTGAGATTCAGTTTGCGGCCATAGAAAGCAAAGAGAGATGGCATGAAAGCTGGAAAAGTGACTTATATGATTCATAAATTATTCTTCTGTCTGTTGACTAGTTGATTAATTCACGAAATATTTCAGCTCTAATTGATTATGATGCTTTTTGTAAAACATTCATATTGATGTGTTACCATCCGTGGTTATTGTGAACAAGTGTAATCCATCCATACTTGAATCTATCAATTCATGTTAAACAATAGAACAAAGAGGAACAACACAATTTCTGACCTGGGATTGAAAGGCAAACAGGCATTTGTAAAAACAATGACCCATAACCTGAAGAACTGCATGCTACAGTTAATTACTTATGTAGTTTTGGGTTTGTTCCAGAACAGCTAGGCCATAAAAATATTGTCTTACCATGTTGATCTCGGAGATTGTGTCAATGCTGGCAATGTCCAGGCTCATACCCACCGTTACAGGACCGTCTAGAAACAAAGAAGAAAATCAATAATAAACATCTGGATAAGTCATCTATTGTATGTTTACACACTGCATAAACCCCACCATTTCAATACACACCTATGCTTTAGTGTGTCCGTGTTAATGCATACATGTGACTGAGTTATTTGACATAACGGTATATTGAGGCGGCACGGGGGATATAAGGTTGTAAAATATAGCATAGAGTTGTGTAATGAAAGGTTATTAAAGGACAGCATATTTTAAAAAGACCCCACATTGCTGGTGCATCAACAGCTGCAGTCTGTCGAGTATGAACCTCCTTGAGGGAATTAGTTCTCCCTGATTCACCATCAAAGAGGGGCAACTTTGCCGCTCTCCTATATTTCATCTTCCCATACTCCTTCTGTCTCACTCGCCGTTCTTCATTTCTGTGAGAGATTAATGAGCTTGTTGTCATATTGTAGATACTGTACGTGTCTTTGTGAGTGCCCACTGTAGGTTATAGGTATGGGTGTGTAGTTGTGAGACCGTCGTCCCCAAAAATACATCCGTCTGTGCAGCAGCTCAGTACAACCCATATTAACGTTTAATGTTAGGCGGTCACCTATGAAGAGCGCCAAAGTCCACATAGGGAGGAGGTCGAGGTGGTAACTTATGTACGGAAGTTAAGTTACGTATGACGACTAAGGTCCAGCACGCCTATATTTGTTGTTTTGGGAGTCGTTGGAAAATGACCTATTCTGTCATTTAGGTTTAGGACTTGGTAATTAGTGCATCTAATGTAAGCCCGAAAAACTCTTAAAATTAATACATTTGGCTGATACTTTTCACTGGAGTTTAGTTTTAAAGGAATAGTTTTGGAAATATGCTTATTCCCTTTCTGGCGGGGAGTTAGATGAGAAGATCAATACGACTCATGTCTGTCTGTACAGCAAATATGAAGCTTCTGCAAGCAGCCCGTTAGCTTAGCTTAGCATAAAGACTGGAAACAGCTAGCCTGGCTCTGTCCAAAGGTAACAAAATCCAACTACCAGCAGCTCTTTGTTAAATCTCGTTTGTTTATTCCGTACAAAAACTGTGTAAAAACTTTGGTCTTTTGGCTGGTAGTTGTATTTTATTATCTTTGGACAGAGCCAGGCTAGCTGTTTCCCCCTGCTTCCAGTCTTTATGCTAAGCTAAG
>JAVQJV010046944.1:0-17591 GCA_036024995.1 Gadopsis bispinosus
GTTGGTACAGTGTGTGGTAGTTGTTACAGTGTGTGGTAGTTGTTAGTGTGTGGTCGTTGTTACAGTGTGTTACAGTGTGTGGTAGTTGTTACAGTGTGTGGTAGTTGTTAGTGTGTGGTAGTTGTTACAGTGTGTTACAGTGTGTGGTAGTTGTTACAGTGTGTGGTAAGTGTGTGGTAGTTGTTACAGTGTGTGGTAGTTGTTACAGTGTTTGCCCGTGAACCCTGTTGTTGCTCACACTCATCAGATAATATCAACTGAGTCACAAGGACAGTCACCTGCTGTCTGACAAGCCCTGGATTTCATTTCCCTTCTGGTACCTGTAGCAAGAGTTTCTGCTCATTTTAAACATTACAACGGCTATTTCCACGTTTGGATGGTACCAATAGAATCACTCCCGTGTTTTTTTTTTTTGTTACCCGTCTGTTGAGGTACCAAGAACTTTGACCCGCCATTTTAAACACCCCCATGTAAATTCTTTGCGTTTCGGAAATGTTTCGTGCCGCAACGTTGGTTTCGGTCCGTGGACGATCAACAAGGTGCAGATGTTGCTTTGTTTACCGTTCAGACTACTCTTCCAACTAAGCTGCTAAAGGAAGTTCTACCATTAGTTGGCACATCCTTACTAAATATTATCAATCTGTCCTTATTAAAAGGCTATGTACCACAGTCCTTTAAAGTAGCTGTACCCTGAGCCTCCCTTTAGTTATGCTGCTATAGGCCTAGACTGCCGGGAGACAACCCATGATGCACTGAGCGCTCTCTCTCACACTCCTCGATTCTCTCTCACTATCTCTGTCTCCCTGTCTGTCTGTGCCTGTGTTTGTATGCGTCTCTCTCTCTCTGTCCATCCGTCTCTCTGTCTGTCTGTCTGTGCAGTCTGGATGCACACGGGTATGGTCCAGTGGATGTGGACCGCCTGCTGCTACTGTTATTATTAGTGTAGCTGTTGTTGTATTGCTAATACTATTGTTTGGTTATTTTAACATCAGTTTTTTTCTCTCTCTACCCAACCAGTCGAGGCAGATGACCTCCCAGCCAGAGCCTGGTTCTGCTTGAGGTTTCTGCCAGTTAAAAGGCAGTTTTTTTGCCACTGTCACTTAGCCCTTGCTCATGGTGGAAATGTTGGGTCTATACATATAGAGTTGGCTTAGACTTGCTCTATATTAACAAGTGCTATAAGATAACTGTTACGATATAGCGCTATATAAATAAAATTGAAATAAAAAATTTAATATCATGGCTGTCAGGTGGAAAACTTGTATCTCCAAAACCGTTACTTTTCAGGAAATGAGAAGAAGCCTGTGTTTTTAAAACAACTGAACACTGCATTGTCAAAGTTTGTATTGTGTCTTTATATATGATCAGATACTTGGACGTGTCATTACGAGGGTTTTTGACCAGTGAATTTCAAGATACGCATTTTGGCTGTCACTGATTAGAACAGCCACACCTGAGGTAGCAGGCTACGTGCATACGACAATCTTAAGTATGGACTTATGAAGTGAACGACCCGCTACAACATTAGTCTGATCATTTTTGACATCTAGTGTACTGTATTTCGGCAAGCTAGCTACTATACTTTAGCATCGTCAGATGAGGTTGAAGTAATCGGGACAGTAACTTCCGCTCTGCTGTGTCCCCCCACTTCATTCACGATCGAGGTGAGGCGGAGTTATGAGGTCTAGCCTACAGTTTGAGGATCCAATGGAGTAACGAGATTTAGTCACACATCCTTTTTAATAATCTTAATTATTTAAATATTTGTACCAAACCACAGACAGATGTAAAGGGTGACCAATAGCATTGATTTCTGAAAAAAAAAATGTAATGACAAAATATGGAAATACGGGTTTTCCCCCCCGACAGCGTCAATATGGACATTTCTCATGAACAACCCCATTTGAAGACACCAAAATAAGCATTAAACAACAACAAACAGTAATTTTAAAGCTATTGGTTTGTCTGAAGAGGGAACACAAGGAAAATGAGCAGAACTGCAGAAATGACTCGGCCTTCACCTTCCACCTGTTGCTCTTCTTTGTGAGCAAAACCACTTTGGACAAATATTGACCTTATCCACCTCCAAGAAAATGTCACGCAAGACCAAACAGGCTGCACGAGGAGTGGCAGGAAAGGCAAGACGCTACAGTTATGCTAAAGAAAGAAGAAAAATAGCAAGAGCTGCTTCAAAGATGACCATTTATTTAGGAGAAAGAACACAACTAACAGGGGACGTCCCCCGGACGTCTACGGGTCATTTATGACATCCCCCATTGGTCCCCAGCACAACGTTCCATTCGGGACGGTACTGGGACATTATTAACGTTCCTGTTTGGTCCTGGTGCAGATGTTCTGAATTAGCTGTAAATCAAACCTTCTGGGAACGTTCCCGTTTTTGTCCCTCGGATAATGTTTCTATGGGGACGTTAACATGACTTTCCTTGGATGTTTATGTTTTAACTGTATTTTTAATAGTCTTAAAGCACACTGATACTTATAGTAATCACTGCAATCAAATGGTGTTCATTTTTAAAACATGGTATGTACGTCTTTTTTGCCTAACCCTAAACATTTCTTTATACAGGTCTTACTACAGGTCTCATTTAAACGCGTGATATGTGATGTGTAATGATATGTAGTTTCTCTAGCTCAGTAGGTAGAGTGGGCCCGCGTTCCTTAATCGCAGAGTTGGTGTTTCAACTCCTGCTCGTCACATCAATTTTCATGACGGAACAGTTACGGTTGACAAGCACTATATACTTTTTTATATATTATTATTATTATTATTAGTAGTAGTACTACATGTAGAGGACTTTACCCAATTTTATTTTGTATATCATATTATTTATGTAATTGTAGGGCACTTTTGTTTAAAAAATTGGGGTAAAGAAAAAAATTATTTTGCGTTATGATTCTCTTCATAACACAAAATAATTCAATGGAACAAGAAACACGAGCAGTAAAATAATGAAACAGGCTGAAACAGTTCATCCAGATTATCTAAACCAATTTCTTTCTAGGTTAAACTGCTGTTTGTTTATTTATTCTCCATCTGATTTCCAACATGTCACCAGATCTCAGAAAAAACTAAAAAACTACAAACATAAGACCAAAGTTGTATAAATGTTTCCTCTTTGCTCGCTCTCATATCGAGGACAGAAACTGAATTTTGTTTAATTATCACCACCCAGGATCTGTGCAGCAGGATCTACAACAGGCTACACCAGCACAAGAGGTGGTGTGTTCTCGTCTCAACAATGTGATTGTGGTTTAGCAGTTTCTCATCACAATGCGAGTGTGTATATCCAATACTGAGGTTAGTAAGGGGTGTTAGTGCAATAAGCCTAAAGGTATTGGGGTCACTGGGATCAGATTCTACGCCAGCACACACACACACACATTTTAATAATCAGCTTAAATACACACTAACTCTCTCGCACACACATACACACACAAAATGTCCTCACCTGGCCAGCTTGCTGAGGCCCAGAACTCTCTTGTTGGGGAGGTAACCAATGTGAACCTGCAAACAGTGAAAGAATTCAAGATCAAATGTTTGACACTACTTAAGTGTGTATTCGCTGTGGTGGATGTGGTGGATCCATGCTCAGTTAAAATTTTCACCAGTAACACTGCTTGAGGAGTACGTGCAGTATTTGCAAGCAGATGGTAACTTTTGTAAGTTTTGCTCTTAAATTCACATTTCCTTGTGTATTTCTTGACACCTGTGGATCTTTGAGGTTATATGAACGTTGCTTAAGATTTATCGATATCGTCATATTGACTAATTTTGTATCTAATCTTTTTAATGCTGTTATCTGACCGGTGATGCATATGCTGTGAATTAGTTCAATGTGATCATCAGTCAAACCAATCTCTGTAGTCCTCTGATTAGATGACTGGTGACACACACAGCCCAGAAAGGGATTGGTAAAAACACCAGAAGTACAAAAATGCCCCTGAAGCAATCCAGCAAATAACACATTCACATGGTGAAAGATGTTAGCGGGCAGGGCATACATGGAACATCATAACCAAGTGGCTGGCATTGTGTACAGGAACATCTGTGCCAAGTATGGGCTGGAGGTCCCAAGGTCACAATGGGACACACCTCCGAAGGTGGTTGAGAATGACCAAGCTAAGATCCTGTGGGACTTCCAGATACAGACTGACAAAATTGTGATGGTGAACCCACCAGACACAATAGTGGTTGGCAAACCGCAGAAGAAGGCAGTAGTGATAGATGTAGCAATCCCAAGTGACAGCAACTTCAGGAAGAAGGAATAAGAGAAGCTCGAGAAATACCAAGGGCTGAAAGAAGAGCTAGAGAATATGTGGAAAGTGAAGGCAACAGTAGTCCCCATCGGGGCTGTGACCCCAAAACTGGGAGAGTGGCTCCAGCAAGATCTGTCCAGAAGAGTGCAGTCCTAGGAACAGCTAAGACACTGCGCAGGACCCTCAAGCTCCCAGGCATCTGGTAGAGGACCCAAGCTTTAATGAGGAACAGACCGCCTGCAGGGGGCGAGAGGGGAATTTCTTCACCCTGAGCACATGTGACAGACGTGAAAGGGTCTGGAGAAGCCGTGGAGAACATTATGCTGCCTTGACATCGTTCAGCAGGACCAGTTTAGTGGTGGGTCAGTGATGGTCTGGGGAGGCATATCCATGGAGGGACGCACAGACCTCTACAGGCTAGACAACGGCACCCTGACTGCCATTAGGTATCGGGATGAAATCCTTGGACCCATTGTCAGACCCTATGCTGGTGCAGTGGGTCCTGGGTACCTCCTGGTGCACGACAATGCGACGGTATGCCTGCATACTCATGTGGCAAGAGTATGCAGGCAGTTCCTGGAGGATGAAGGAATTGACCATTGACTGGCCCCCACGCTCGCCTGACCCAAATCCAATAGAACACCTCTGGGACATTATGTTTTGATGCATCCGACGCCGCCAGGTTGCACCTAAGACTGTCCAGGAGCTCAATGATGCCCTGGTCCAGATCTGGGATGAGATACCCCAGGACACCATCCGTCATCTCATTAGGAGCCCCGACATGGTCAGGCAGCATACAAGCACATGGGGGCCATTCAAACTACTGAGGACCATTTTGAGTTGCTGCAATGACATTTCAGCAAAATGGACTAGCCTGCCGCATCATTTTTTCTTTGATTTTCAGGGTGTTATTGAATTCAGCCCTCTGTAGGTTGACAATTTTCATTTCCATCAAACGATGTGGCATCCTTTCATTCCTAACACATTACCCAGTCCATATCAGTATAGAGATCCAGCATGATTTGTTTTCCCACTGTGATCTGATGTGTTTTCAAGGTGTTCCTTTAATTTTTTTGAGCAGTGGTGATTGATAAAAGGTGATACAGAATATACAAACCTTGATAGATAGATAGATCGATAGAAAGATAGATAGATAGAGTGCAATCAGCCGGTCCTAACATACAATAAAAATAGTTACGGATAAAAATACAATAAAGCTTATTTCTATAGTGGTTGGTAGAAAAGGGAGAGGGTTGACAGATCTTGCAGTCAGGTAGGACAGGTTTAAAAACATGCAGAACATCCAAGTCAAACAGACTACTGATTTACTATTTCTTTACCAAACATTTAAAGCCCTTCTAAGTGTGCTGTTGCTTCAGAGATATGGGGGAGCCAACCATCATCTCGCTTCTTTGAAATCCAACAGTGTGAACAGATAAATAATAGATCCATCCACATTTAATGTGAGTATATTGACAATATTTAGATTATATTACAGTTACCAACAGACATAAAAAAGTTGAAGTTTCTGAAATGCTGGACTCGGCATAAATATTATTATTCATGTCCAAACACAAAATTGTATTAGTCTTAGCAGATGATTATCACTTGATATACTATTCTTCTTGATGAGACTGATATGAATAAATATTGCATTTGTGACATTTTCAACATACTTCTTTTATCAATAACTTTGAGAAATGTGTTTCGTGTGTCATGTTGTGTCTTATTTATGTAAATTACCTAGTGCTTCTAGATAACTTGATTTCATTGCTTTCTAAACTGCTGTTTTTTTTTGCTGTCATCACATTGTAACTGCAGGTCTAATACTGTATGGTTGTCCTTACGTATTGTTCATTATGTGTAAAATAACTACCTACAAAGCATCTGAACCTCTAGTGAGCCGTGTATTTGTGCAAACCGCAGGATGTCCTCATTAATAAAGTGTGTGGGGGGTGCTCTGATAAACACGCCTGCAGTCTTAATGGGCACGTTGGCGCTGGGGGCAGTTATTTATTTACAAATGCACCGAGTGTGGGTATTGGGACAGACCCTTTCTCATAATGCTGCAAAGCCTTTTAGTGAGGAAGTTGGGTTAGATGATTGGACAACAAAGTGTATGACTTTGACATGGCGGGTGGACATGATCTTGTCTCATCTCTTACCAACAGTCATTGACAACCATTTCCCAAACAGAACCAAACCAAACATTAACCACAGGGGTGGCAGACCCGAAAACAGAGCTATGAGCCCTTCTTGTAACAGTCATTTCTAATGGTTTTGGAAGGCACTGACATTAAGCTGGTTTTAGGAGTGCTGCTAAAGACAAAAATGGAAGACAATGAGAAATGACATTTTGTTGTTTAGTTTGGGGAGCTGCTTGTCAGGGAGAGGATGAGAAGCTTAAGACTTTATTTGGAACATTCCAGCTTGTCTATGCTGCCTGATGTCTTTTAGCAATGGACACTTTTTAATTGTGTTCACTGCTCAATCCTGCAATTGTGTGCTTTATCTCCTCTCTCTCTCTCCTTTTGCTTTCTGCAGGTATTTCTGCTTTCCGGAGCTGTAGAATCTGGATCTGTGGTTGCAGGCCACCTGCTGCCCCCACGTTATTATTAATATTACTATTATTATATTGCTATTATTTTCTTTTTATTCATATTAACGAGGTTGGTGCATATAACCTCCCACCCGGCCAGGTTCTGCTTCTGCTTGAGGCTTCTACCTGCTAAAAGGGAGATTTTCCTTGCCACTGTCACCTAGTGCTTGCTCATTGTTGGAATTGTTGGGTGTCTGTAAATAGGGAGTCAGTCTAGATATGCTCTATATGAAAAAGAGCCCTGAAAAAACTTTGTTATGATTTGGCACTATATAAATAAAACTTTGAACTTTGAATTGAAAATTGAATTGTACATCAGTTTGATTTTCATTCAGTCACATGCAAGTCCATCACTCTGTTGGACATATAATCTTGCAAAAAAGTACATAATTCTCACTTTTTCCGTCAGGAATGCTAAATTATTTCTACATATTATGTAAAATTCTTGGTCTCCACCAACTCCTGAGGGAAATATCTGTCTCTTTAGCTGCTAAATGCTCCACTATTTTCCCCAGCTAGTCTCTAACTGTGTCTGTCTGCTGTTTGCTGCAGAGCATGTGGTGGACAGTGGCTTTATCAGAGTGTTTTCTCTGAAAACAGCTGCTGCTGCAGCCAAAACCTATGCTATGAGAACCAAAACAGTGAAGTTGTGGGCCGGACAGCTAAACAATGAGCTACTATAAAGTTTATTTTTGTTTTTTGCAAATTAATAAAAACACCAGAGGGTATTTTTCACCTGTAGTACTAGCCACCCCTTTCACATTATCACACTGTTTTCACATTTTAGAAATACTGATTATAGCCACTTTAAGCATAAATCAGAGGAGATTCAAAGAGTAGCAGCAACATTTATTCATGCATATTTTGGCAGCTCTGTCCTCTGTGTTTATATATCTTATGTCATATTTTATAGTTTGTTAGCAAGGACAGATCAGCAACTCTTTACAACAGTCTCAAAAAAACCTGAACATAATAGGCATTGTAAAAGTAGAATTTATTGCAGGGCAGTTGTATTGGATTGCTTCAGCTTGTGCTTGTTATTTTTCTGGTATTTCAGTATAGTATATCTTGGTAATCTTTCTGGCAAGGGATATAAAATGATTTTTTCTTGGTTTTAAGGAACACTCTTTTTAGTTAAGAATTTTCAAAAGGATAAGTGCGGATTTAACTTCCACATCAAGGTTGTGTCATTTCATGCTTCAAAAAGTCCCAGGCCATTGCAGTTTACCGTGAAGGATTAGAGTCCGTGAAATGTGATGTGAAAAGACACCAATATATAAACTACAAAGGTGCAAATTGTATTTTGAAATCCAATTTTCTCTTACTCTTTTGTATTATTTTTGTAATTTTTCAATATATAAATTAAATACTAATAAATTCCCTTATTTTATGTGGGGAAAAATAATGAGCCCTACTTGTTTGACATGAATTTGATTTCAGTTATTTTTTAACATAAAAATTACAAATACTTATGTTGAAAACACTAGCCGCCCTAACCACCAGTGCAATGGTCCTTTTGTCAAATCTTAAGATGTAATAGAGTTACATATAAGCAATATCCATCAGTTTTCCACACCCCGTTGATCAAGTGATGCAAATAAATCAAAATCTAAACAATCCAAAGCATAACTGGAAAAAAAGCAACTCACTGTCACAAGCCATCTGCTCAAAAGCAAAGCAGTTAAATAAACATCATTACTTGCAGAAAAGATAGACATGCGCAGAACAATGTGCATTGTTGGAGTCAAGTCACATCATGATCAATGTCAATACTGTAGCTATAAGCTCATTAATACTGTGAAACATGCTGAGGATCAAATTTCCTCTTGAATATCTTGAAGGTCTGAAAAAGAAAGAACAAAGTAAAATTCAGGCCACTGTTGCCCTCAAACTACAAGAAAATGACATTTTAGTGGTGTCTTGATTATATAAACTGACACATTTCATGTTTCAACCCAATATTCTGCTACAACGTGAATAGCTCACACATTGTAGCTTTGCTCTTGAAATTGTTGTATGTTTTCTGGCCCTAAAAACTGTATATGTTGAGTGGTATTTACCAGCTAGGTAACAAAATGGCACTTAAAAATAACCTTTTGAAGAGAATACACTACCCTCTGGCCAGGCCCGTTATTTAAGTTGCCTGCAGAGAGAAACAGGCATTTATTTGTAATTATTTATAACTATATTTTTATAAGAAAGCCTCCCTGTTTCCTTTTCTGTACCTGTTTTTAATTTGATGCTGTTAATGCAAACTCAACACTTCCTTCATGTTTACTTGTTGCCTTGATAAATTCCGTATAATGTCCATTTATCTCAAAATGGTGCAGCAGATGCCTCAGTGTGATGATGTCAGGGACAACTCCAGTGGATTTATTTCCCTCTTTTCTCACCTCATCTGTGAAATTGTTGGACATTCTCATCAAAAGTGCCCTCATCTTTGTCCATGCAGTGAAACGCTGAAGGAGAGGCACACGTGGGAGAAGTTTCTTCAAGCCTTCTGCCATTGATTTATTATTTAAACCCATGATCTTTTCCTAAATCTAACCAAGTAGTTTTGATGCCTAAACCTAACCAAACTGCAATCGTAGTACAGCGTGACAGCCTTTTTATCATGTGGTTAATAGTATGAAATGGTCACAGTTTGGTTATGTTTAGATACAAAAACTAGTTGTTTAGGTTTAGAAAAAGATAATTCGTTCCTAACCATAACCCGGGACGCAGACAGCAGTCTCCTTGTTGAAAGTCTGGTGTTTGACAAATTCATCCACCCCAACCTCCCCCCTACATGGACTTTGTCACTATTTATACTATGTCACCAGACCTCTGGCAGAAAGCCTTGAAGGCAAACTTATGTGCAGGAAAGGCAAGTGTGCCGATTCACTCCTGTTCCCCCTGCTGGTGCGAACTTAACACACCATTACCAGGAACACTTCTCAAGTCGTTGTCTACCTGACACCCACATACAGGCAGAAATTTAAGCTGTGTAAACCTGTTTTGAGGATATTAGGTGAAACAGTGAAGCTATGGAGAATCTTTGTGCACATTTGGAGTGTACTAACTAGGATGTTATAAGTACTGCTACCAAGAGTCTGAAGGAGTACCCAGAGGCTGTGGCATCATATGTCATCTTCTGTGATGACTGCTGTATACCATCACGTACTAGTGTGAGTTTTAGCAATGACAAACCCAGACTCTGTGGTGTTGGTTAGAATTTTTCTTCTTTTAGGCTGAAGGTAATAGCACACAGTGGTTCCCAAGGTCACATCCGGGTCATTTGTAAACATAAAAGTAGTAGATCATACACTGTCTTTTTCAGATCAGGAGTTCAGCTCTCTGTCTCCATGCATCAGGGTGCAGATGTCCTGATAAGGCAAGGCTGTCTCCATCTCCCAGGAGACCAAGGTCATAGGAGATAAATGGCGCTATGCCCCAAACTCCGCTTTTGTCGCTGAGACGTGCACTGAATATGACGTGGAGTGACAAAAATAGGACTTACATTAACTTAGGTAAGCATAGTTTCTTGTTTAGAATCCAATAGAATCATCACACATCTTCAACTGGGTGAGGAATTACCTTATTTAGACATGTAGTGAATCTCATGTGTCTAGCACAGGGTTAAATACTATTTGCCAAGAAGTAACCTTCAGAATTGCTAGCTGGCTCAGGGGAGGCAGGCTGCAGGCTAATCGACTTGCATGTAGGATGACGGCTAACAGGTTGGAGTTCAGACTGGAGACTAGCAGGCTAGATGTTAGCAGGCCGAGCTGAAGGCTGGAGGTCAAAAGGCTGGAGGATAGCAGGTTGAAGTGCAGGTGGAGATGCAGAGTGACAGGATAAGGAGAAGTGCTTGCCTCCACCTTTAAAATGCTGCCAACTGCTGCCAACTGGGTAAATTCAGGGTCCTGCTTCCATCAAGGGACTCCAGAAAGCCTGGCTTTTCATTAAGAAAAATATCCTGCATCACTCCAAAGTCATACCAGGAAAAAAGCAGGCAGGGCTGGTGACCATTTCATCAAGGTTTAGTAATCAAGGCAGTAAGGAATAGTAGGAATAGTTACACAGACCAATGTTCCCAAATGTGCCTGCTAGTGCTCCAGTTTTCCCCAGTTTAACTGAATTATGAAATGTATTGAGTTTAAAAACTAACTGTGTTACAGTTTGGAAGGTTTGCAAAATGTTCCACAGTACACTGGACAGAAAGGACACAAAGTTATCTGCAGGGGACCCATTACCTAAAAAGCACTACGATACCAATTTCTGCATGTAACATTCAGTCATTGTGTGTCATGTCTGTCATCTGACCTTTGGAGCTTTCTGATGCCGTCCCATCATCATCATCTGACGTCATGTCGACCTCCAAATCACTGCCGTCCTGGAGGCCTAATTGGTGGCTAGGATCTTGGCTTTCCCATGGGCCGTCCTCCCTTCCTGGCTGCAGAGATGCAAGCTAAATCAGCAAGAAAAGAGGAAAGAGACTGTAAAATCTCAGCGACGGTGGGATGCCACGTGCTGTACTGTAAACCTGCTAATGCCATTCTTTGGAAAAATGCTTATTTAAAGGAGCCTTCCAGACATTTTACACATGAAAATCAGTTTACTCCTCATGGTTCTATAAGGTGATTCTGGAGGTGTTTTTCTGACAGAATAAGAACCCTGATGACATTACTATGATGTCATAATTACATCAGCTGTCTTGTTATTCTCCTAACTTTAGGAAATTGCAGTACAAATGTCCTTACTTGAAAGGTCTGCTCCCCCAGCTGTGGGGATGCAGGTGCAGCACCGCTGCAGACCTTCATGTGTCGGACCTGCCTCTCCAGCTTGGCCCGGGCCCTCTCACTGTCCTTGAACCGGCTCTCAGCATCCCGCAGCCTAAGCAGCTCCTCTTGCAGGAGGCTGTGTTGTCTCTGCAAAAGAGCCAGCTCCCCAATGGTTGAACCTGCACTGGCCTCCCGATTTCCACCATCTCGCCAGAGAGGGCGCCGTACTCGTCCTATAGTTGGTGCCACAGTGTCCTGTGGCTGCAGTAGCAGCTCCAAGATGGAGTCTTGTTTGATGACAGCACCCTGCAATCCAGTTTTAAAGATTTTACAGACTGAAAATTGACACACAAGCTGAAACAGAAGTGTGCCTGTTCTGTCGAGAGTTACATTAGGTTCTTTGGTTTCCCCACCAGGGGAAATAATACCGTGGAACGTGTTTAAACAAACATTTTTGACAGCTACAAAGCTCTCCTCTGCCCCCATTTTGGTTAATCAAACCATTTTTGCCTGCCTCTCCTTCCTACTTACTCCCAGCTGATTGAAAGGGTTGAACTATCAGAAACTGTTAAAGTGTAGATAGATGAAGCTACAGCAGCTCTACAGGACTAAGTGCACAGATTGGCACATGTTCAGAGATGCCGCCACCCAGAAAACCACATAAATCTTAAGGAATATACATCATCAGTGATATCATACATCTGCAAATGTGTTGATGAGAAAAAGAATAAAACATCTCATGTTCAAGAAAATAGGCAATTTGGGGTATAATAATAATAATAATAACAAATCACCAGCCTTATCCTTTAAAGTGCTGGGTATTTGGCTCAGTACCTTGCTTGGGAATGACATGCCCATGGATATTTGGTATGAGTTTAACGGCCTTATGACGCATTGTCTTAAAATGGGGCGGAGTTGCCATTTTTATACCCCTTCAACATAAACCATCCAATTTTTACAGACTGTACTATATGTAGCATAACACGTGGTGTGCTATATGATGTTATTTGACTCAAATGTGTTAAAGATGTACAGAAACCTACTCACCTGGAGTGCATGGAGATAAACACTGAGATTCACCAGCCTCTGATAGATCTCCTGTCAAACAGAGGAAGAATACTTATTGCTGCTGTCTGATTCACACACACATACACTTTAAGAAAAAGAAACCTGTACCCCCTTACTTACCATGGGTGGTGGAATGTCTTGACTCCTCATGCAATCCTTTAGAAGGTATAAAAGCACATGAGCACATGAGTTAAAATTTACTTTCCTAAAACAAAATGATGTGACAGTGGATGGCACATTATTGCCCAACGTGAGTGGGCATACTGTAGGTCCCAGCCCCCCAACTCTGCACTGGATAAGTGGGTTTAGATATTCAGTGGATGGATGGATGGATGGATGAATTTGGGGTGTAGAAGTTTGGGGGTAGACACAAAATGGGAGCAGGAAGATTTTCTTTTCATACATTGTAGTTGGGTGTGTTAGGAGCTGGTTACAAAAGTGCCAAGTGATATTTTCTCCTTTAATAGCAGAGCAGGCAGTTTCATAATAATTGTATTAAAAGAAAACTGGAAATTGAGATCCCATTGTTTTTGGGAATTCTCTGCGAAGTGTTTTCTAATTTTCATGTAAAAATACCCTCATCTTCCACTCAATGCATTGTGTATGAACCCTGTGCCTCCACATTCTCATTGAGTCCAGTGCACACAACAAACTATACATGGCATCTTAATTAGTCTCAGTCTCATCTCAACAAGTTGTGGTAATTTGATTAAATATATTAATTTGGAATATGCACCATTTGAGTATAATATAAACTACATATTTATATGTTATAATTAAGATCTTGGAATAGAATTTTGATTCAGGGCCCCTCTATAAGTTAAGTTTATTATGGAGGACATTGCTTTGTTGATATTGTATGTTAGTGTTTGAAATTTCTGAACATACTTGCAATTAATTAACAAATTACCAGTTGATATAAAGTGACCTACCTAGTGCAAAATCCTACCTTGTAATGGTATAGCAAAACATTTTTTAGATAAAGAAAATGACAAATCTGTAAACAAAATCTGCAAGTGGCCTACTCAGAAATGTAGACCCCCACCTCCAAATCAGGGCACAGAGTAGAATCCAGCAGGTGGAGAGCATTTCTCTTATGTTACAATTAAACATCCATCAACAATTCTTCCATGCCTCAAACCAATGGAACAACATGCCACAATGGTTGCATCTGATTTACACTGCATGCCGTAATAACCTCTGGTCAGTGTTGTAAAAAAGTCTGACGCTCCAACAAAACCAGTTTGATGTATCAAGGCTGGATGCTGATCATTTAATAAATTATTACCCATAAAAAAACCCATTCCCACCTACTACACTTCCATTTTGCCCCCATGCGCACCTTTGCTGCAGAGAACTCATGGGCTCCATTGATCAACAGATCCTGATCACCTGAGCAGAGACAAACACAGCAGTCATTCAGTGCTAGTCGTAGAAAACCAAAACAGATATTATAATGAATATATTTTATTACAGCAGACAAAGAGGGAACGGGTAGTTATGGTTTTTGTCTTCATTAAACTTGAATATGAAGCCAGCATGAGACTAGTAACTGCATTCTTTGAGTCAGTAATTTACAGTGTGCATTTTCACCTTCACCTTCTCCATGGTGTCCCACTCAGCTCGCCCACAACACCCATTCATTTGCCCCGTGCTCTCATGTTAATAAATGTGGTTTTCAGTGTATTAAAATTCTTTGTTATTATGGAGTGAACCCTTAATTAATGTCACATCTTATAGATTTTCACACTGATTTTATGTGTGTGTTTATGTATGACTCACTGGATTTGTGTCTGTTTTACGTGTCTTGACAGTTCCCCCAAATGGTTATTGTGTTGCTGGACAGCAATTATGAGTCTGATAAAATCTTTTCTAGTCTTATCGTATGAGCAATTGGAGTCTTCAGTGACTCACTGGTTTCTACCACCTCCATGTGGTTGTCATGGCACGGAAGAGGGATGTCCACGCTGGAGCCCAGAAGGAGCTCACTCAGCCTATCCACTGTGGAAACACACATGCGTGCACACACACACACACACACACACACACACACACACACATATGTATAACTCACAAATCTTTTCTATTCACATAAAATGTGATCAGATGTTCATGCATGTCCTAAAACTACTGTAGATAAAGAGGACCCAGTTAAACAAATAATACAAAAAATTATACTTATTAAGTATAATTTTAATAAGAATTATCCAACATTAAATCTCTTTGTTGGCAAACATATGTAAACCTCTAGGATTATCAGTTAATTATCAGGTGTTTCGATCAATGGGATGACAATCAGGTTTGAGTTTAGCGGAACGCAAAGATAATTCATTTTGGATCATTTTGCACAATAAATAATGAAAAAAGTATTGTATTGTACAAGTATTGTTTGTTTTATATGTTTAACTGGGTCCTCTTCATTACCTCCTGTCCCCCACTTATAAACATGTAATTCAATAATGCACATAATAAAAGTATAGTCTCAGAATAATCATTAGATCTAACACCCTTCTGATGATAATAACAATATTAACCACAGTAGCACATCTTGTTCATGTAGAGCAGTGATTACAGATGTGTTAGGATCAGACAAAATGACATAGACACTTCATGAAAAAGGACTACCCTTGAAGTATCGCCATCATTATTATCATCAACGTTGATATTTTCACAATGTCTACAGTTATGTCATCAGATTTGTGAGGCTGCACTGTATACTGGTAAAGCAGTGATTTAAGCTAAATGCTACCATAAGCATGCTGACATGCTCACAGTGATAATTTTGACCTGCTGGTGGAACTAGAGGAAAAGTGAGGGGATCCCCAAAGTCATTAGTTTTCATCCTTCATCCTCAAGGTCAAAGTTGAGCCTCTGAAAAAGGGGGGCTTTGTATATAAATGGCTGTAATTCCTAAACTGTTAATGTGATATTTTTGTCGAACCCCTTGAATTAAAGCTGAAAGTCTATCACATAAGTTTGTTGCGCTTCGTTTCAAATCCATTGTGATGGTGTACACAGGCAAAATTACAAAAATTGAGTGCTCGTCATATGAAAAGAACACATTTGTACTTGATGTGTGTCAGCTGTGTGAGTATATAGTGCATTCCAGCTTGTTCATATGAAACTTGGTGTGTTACCCTCAGCTGTGGCATCCAGTAGGAGTTTCTCTGCACGGGGCGCTTGGGGTGTGTCTGCCCTGAACAAGTAACGGGTGATGGGAAGCTGTAGGCCATCCTGACCACTTGTCACCTCTGCCAGCTCACAGAATAGAGTCACCCTCTCTTGCAGGAGCTCCAGCATTTCCCGGTCCTTCTGCTGGAGATCAGCTGTGGGTGGTGGGTGATGATTAATCAACCATGTATCTAACACAAATCTAATACAATGCATGACAACAAATCCTGCCTATTCTTACCAAATGACACCTATATACGCTATATGCTACCTGACATAGATGCGCCATTGTTTTCTACACAAAGACACCACAGAGTGCATTAACACACTTATACCATAGCCACTAACTAACGGAAAGGGAGGGTGTCTTTGAATTGTCATTTGTGTGGTGTCAGTTTAACCAGTGATAGGTTACCTATTTAACTACCTGGTACTGTAAGGTACTGTAACCTTACCTGGTAAGGTTCAATATACCTTGAGCATTTAAACACCCGCCTGACAGTCAGAAATGCGTACTTTCCATGGCCATGGTACAAACAGTATCAAAACACATAAAGAAAATAGAGAGACTACTCATTAGAACCTATTTTTAGATGCACCTGCATAGTAAGTCAACTGTGTATTTGCCATAACGAATTGACATAAAGACATATGACAACTCAAAGAGGGCTCTGGAGGAAAACAAAATGAAAAAAGTGGATTTCATGCTAAGTTTTGAGATCAGTCTGAGCTGTATGACACACACGCACATCTAACTGTATAAGTTCCTACCTAGCTACAGCTAACATTTGTACAGCTGGTGCAATGACTGTTTGGGGAGATAAGACACCAATTGTAAAACACCCAATCAGCCGTCACATTTGCGTGAACAACAGAAAGCGAAAGTTCACTTTGTGTTAATTTTTGTGTTAATAACACTTTTAGCCCCAGTGTGTTGGAGTCTGTGTATGACTTTATTGATGTGTGTGCTTTTGTTCATAAGGTTTCTATTGACCATACCCTCATTAAGATCCAGCACCAAATAGCAACCCCAAATTTCCAAATTATCTTTGTTTTTTAAAAAACTCAACAGCTCTGGGCAGATATTTGGACAGACTGACATAAAAAAAATGTAATAAGTGTGCATCTCAAAATTTAGGAGGACTACTAAACTTAAACGTTTAAGCCTGGTTTAAGACTTCTCCAATTGCCCTCCATATTTCACATTTGTTCATCCATTCAAATAGGTCTGATATAGCTCTCTGAAGTTAGACAAACAGAATCCAATCCAATCTAAAATGCGTACACAGGTTGCTGTAAGTTGACTTAAAGATGTAACAACTTTCAAATCAACATGTGTTTTCGACATGTCGACATGATCGACATTAAATGCGTTTCTGCTACTAGCAGTCACTGCTGATTGGATAAGAAAAAATACCCTGTCCTTCTCCTCCCAAAGAGAAAAAACTGAGACATTCAAGAAAGTGGCACATAAAGTTTTTCCTTTAATTGTGTCATTAATGCTTGTGTCCTCACCTTTGAGTCTCCTCAGATGGGCCTTGTGTTCAGTTTCTATGAGGGGGAACTCCTCTCTTGATGGGCATCTGAACACACAAAATCACAGAGCAAACAAATCCTGCTATCAGTGATGTGAAGGACATGAATGTTAGTTCTTTGTACTTACACATTTTGAAAGTTATACTTTAATTGTATTTAAATATACTTTATAGTTA
>JAVQJV010046955.1:0-36221 GCA_036024995.1 Gadopsis bispinosus
TGCCTCCTGTCTGTCAGGAAATTTGTGATCCACTGGCAGATGGAGGCTGGTACAGTGAGCTGGGCGAGTTTGGAGTGAAGGATGTCTGGGATGATGGTGTTAAATGCCGAGCTGAAGTCCACAAACAGGATCCTTGCATAAGTCCCCGGAGAATCTAGATGTCGCAGGATGTAATGCAGTCCCATATTGACAGCATCATCCACTGACCTGTTTGCCCAGTAGGCAAACTGCATGGTGTCCAGCAGGGAGCCTGTGATGTCCTTCAGGTGGGCCAACACCAGTCTTTCAAAGGACTTCATGACTACAGATGTCAGAGCAACGGGTCTGTAGTCAATTAGACCTGCGATTGAGGGTTTTTTAGGGACCGGGATGATGGTCCCTAAATCTGATCTGCCATAATTAGGCACTGGTCTTTCTCACTTGGAGGAGGAATGTACGTTTCTGCACTTACTTTTCACATCTTACATGCATCTATCGTCTTGTTTTTAGCCTTACAAAGAATTTTGCTGTGTGGTCAATCTCATCTATGCTAACACACATGATTACACCAGATTCTTCATAAACATAACAATTTTCACTCTGCTGCAAAACAAAGTCAATACAGTGCTGAAAAGATCCCTTTGGCAGCAGCCCCTCTAAAGAGGGTAAAATTAGCACCAGGTTTTGAGTCATGCTGTGTTCCTGTGTTCAGATGCACAGAGCCTGTCTGACACCAAAGTGGCATTCATAAAGAGCAAGCGAGCTGCCATTTATAGCTCCTTAATCCCCAAGATTAGCCCGGAGTTACAGACTTTCAGCCACAGGGATTGACTTCACATGCCTTATTCTTTCCATTTGACTCTGTGGTCTCACAGAGTGTTCATTAATCCAAGAGCATGAGGAGGAACAATGCCGACATGTTTATTTGTCTTCACGTTAAGATAATCCATGCCCCAAGGCAGCTGGAGACATCAGCCATACACCTTGATGTTCACATCATGATGTACAGTGCACCTGTGAACGGCAGGCTGTTTCATGTCCATGGTTAAAAGACCTGTAGGCAAACTGGCAAATGTTGAGGTTCATGCAGAGTTGCATTCTGAGCAGCTGAATGCAGATGAGAGTCTTTCCTCTTATCTGTCTGCATTACCAAGTGGGGGGAAAAAAAACATTCCTCTGTGAGAGGATTTTATGAGGACATATATTGTGATCAAAGCTCCCTGGGTGACAATGACACTGAACCACAAAACCATTCACAAAAAAAACAAACAAAAAAGACAGATATAGTCGACCTTTTGGGAAGTACACTTACTCACTCTCCTATCTGTATAAGATTTTGTTATCAGTGACTAGATAAGCTTACCTCATTTGGGCCCTCTAAATATTCTTCAACTAGAACAGGAAGAAAAACAAATAACACTCTAGATGATCTTGTCACAACTCACAGATGTTTTAAGAGGTCACAAGCCAAAAAGGTTGGAATCATCTAGTTAAGACCTTGCAGAAAGAAAAAAAACAAGGTCAACAATGTTCAGCTCGGATCATAAGTAGGTGCTTAAGGAAAGTCTGTTGGCTGGCTGACATACTGTAGTTATCATGCGCAAGCCATTGAGAATCCACTTGTGCCATGTAAGAGGTATATCATCTATCATCTGGCTCCCAGTAGCAGACAGCCATGGGAGCACCTGCCTGTGGCGAAACGTACATCTGTTTTTTGACCTGTGTGTCCGATTTCAACAGACAGAAGTGTTAAGGTGGTTACAAGCAAGGACCACAAGCCGAATGTTTGATATCTGTCCTTCAGCAGTGACAATGTCTTTAGGATTATTCACTCTTATTGATACTAAGAGGGTCGAATGGGCTTCTTTGCATATTGGTCTGAGCTACTATGATTTAGTACCAAAAGCTCTCCAAAATCCAAAATGCTCCGATTCAAAGAGTAAGCACAAGCATGAGATTGTGTTGATTACTGATGTGGATGCAACAAGCTGACTCTCTCCATGTCAGATCATTCTGAAAGAATAACCTTGTGACAGCTGTGCATGGGAGATTACGAACCGGCAGCACCAATCAATTTTAATTAAAGCTGTATCCATTGTGCTGGCAGACATCAGAGAGTGGAAATCCCGCCCGATGTAGATAAAGCACTGCTCTGTGTCCCAGACTTATTAAAGCCAAATAATTGATCACCCATTTGTGTAAAAGGAACCAGACTTTTCTAGGCAAATCATATGGATGACACAAACATTACACAACAATACGGAGCCTTTGAGTCAAAAATATCCAGAGTACAAGAGAGGATCTAGTGTGGAAGAGCTTCTACATCCCATTACTGCAATTTTGCAAAACTTTTACTTTTTGGAGGTATCTCTCCTCTAATTATCTGCATCTATTGTTGTCAAGAATTTTGGTATTGCTGTTGTGTACAGTCTTAAAACATATTCACTTTAATAGCAAAGAAATTGCAATGATACTCTAGCAAGACACCAAGTGTGCTTCCAGCCGTCTTTGTAACATGAATCTGACAATCCAACAAGCAAATCTGCTTCTTGCAGGAAGTGGCAGGAGTCAAACTTCTCTCTCAAGTTCTCCTTTTTCACTTTACATACTACTTCGTCTGTCACTCTTCATGTGCTCAACTGAGTGCTATTATCCTATGACAGCAGGCCTTTCACCCAACCTTCGAGTAGCCAGTTAGAACATGTATAAACAACTTTTGCTCTCAGATGTGCTTGGATGACAGCTATGATGTTCTCCACCCCTCCATCTGCAGCTGCAGTGCGCTTTATCGTGCACATTAAAGGGTAGGTTCACAATTTTTTAAGCATGTCTTAAAACAGTAGTCAGGTGCCTGTAAGAACATCGAGAGAGATTCTGCTTGCTGTACTTATTCTTTCTGTTTATGCTGGGCATTAAGAGCTCCCTATCTAATGTACACCTAATTTTATCTGAAGTTCATATGCAGCTTTTTGTACTAAAAAAGACTTTAACCTTGGAAAAAAACTGACTTTATTCAAGTAACTCAGACTTCTGAAGCCTAATGATGACTTCAGATAAACTTTGAAAGACGACTATGGATTTTGTCCCCCATCACTAACATTGAATTTGCTTTATGGAGTATTTAATGATCAATATGACCAGGAGGAATGATAACAGCAAACAAAACTATTTTAGTGCTCATATGGACATGTGGGTGTTGTTTTAAGATAGATTGCAAAAATTGTGAATCAGACCTACTTCTCCTACCTCTCCTTCATTTGAAAGGCGGCAGTCCACCATAAAACAATGAAGCGTCGGCCGGCAAAAACACCGTCATCCGGCAAAATGCTTGTGTTGGCAAATCAAATACATGCAAGCGCATATTCCTGGTGGTACTATTTTGTCATGTGATTGCCATATTTCTACTTTCTACCTCACAAAACAAAAGATAAAATTGTTGCTGACGTGACAACTTTCCAGAGTTGTACAATCCTGTCTCTGGGTGTTATAAACCATTGTGCAGCCTTTTAGCATCTGATAAGCCTTTAAATGCATAAATCTGTTACTTGCCCTGGAGTTCCTGGATTGTATTTCGTGTCTCATCTGTACCTTGTGCAACAAGCCCCCACCAACGCAGCCCCCTGCAATGATTTAAGATCTGAATCCCCGCTATCAGTGAATTAGGTCAGGGGTCTGGAGCTCTGAGGTTGCTGTGTATCTTTTAAATTTGTGGTTTAGATTTCAAAACTTGTGAACCCAAGTTGAAAGACTAAAGAGCATTTTCAGTCTAATGGAAACATTAGACATGTCGGATGAGAGGAAAGTGGGTACAACAGAGACATAAATAACAATTTTAACACAAAACCATTCCAGAAATGCACTGAATGATAATACAATTATCACATAAGGGTCAAACAGCGGAAGTCTCTTCAAAAGTATATGTTGATTATAGCTAAGTATTATTCTATTACACACATCTGTAGTCCATCAGTAATGATTGTAAACGTGACATTTTTTCGGGAACAGCAGTATTTTTGTTTATGTCTGCCTGCCTAAATATCATATCCATCACGTAAACAATACGCTGATAATGTGCCATTTTTCGTATCACAGCAGCGCCTCTCTAATGCCTGGATTATATTTCTTCTCCTCTCTGCCTGTGTGACAACGAGGCGCTGTGCCTCGCTTATCAGCACTGAACCACCGTGACAGACTGGAGCAGGGCTGTCCCAAAATGGTGGCATTTACCTCCCCAAAGCACAACTGGAAAAGTCATTTACACTGTAGGGTGAGGCATTTTCTGCTTCTCCCTTTTCCGGCTGCGATGTTCTTTCTCTCGCAACAGAAAATGATTGCCTGAATTGCGCGGCACACTACGCTTATCTCTGTGGTATAGGTCTTTTGTGTGGCCTGTCTGTTTAAAATGATTGGACCTTGGGGAGAAACAGGGAGGCAGCTTCAGCATCAGCTCATTGGTATAAACCCAAATATTGTCCAGCTGTGGTTCAAATTAACAGAGATTTAATTGCTGACAAGTTACTAATATATTTCATTTTTAGTGCATATTACACATATTACATCTTTCTACTGCTATTTGCGGCTGCAAAGCCAGTAAATCGATGGCTAGAGAACGCATCAACTACATTTCTAATATGATATCCACAATGTAAATAATCTCACTTACACTTCAGCTCCAGCCTCATTAATTGCCCGAGGTGTATTGCATCATTGAAGATTGCTGTGTTACAGCCCTCCTGACATAATCCAGATTACTTAGATGTCGATGGAGAGCGGAGATTACTGCACCGTCATGGGTGATTTAGGTATAATTAAGTAATAGATGTATTTGTGTTTTGTGCTGTCAGTTCATTAAAAGACTGATCAAAAGGTTTGAGAATGAAATCCGGTTTCAGTCCTGTTGTTGTTGTTGTTGGTGGCATCTGGATTTCCAATAGCATCAATAAAAATGCAATTCTGATGTCATGTTCATCATTTGCTGATGAACATCTTGAGATGGGGTTGAAAGCTCCAGAAAGAATGCTAGTAAAAAGACTTTGAGTTAAGATTGTTTTTTCTAAGTTGTCAAACTAATATTTCTATGGGTCCTTAGACATGACATATATTTTACTTATCACATTTCTATTAGGTATCTGTAGTGGCTCAACAGTATATTCTGACTCCATGCCACCTCCACAAACTGTACTGTACTTTTCACTCACCCTAAATCACAAGGGCTTGGTCAGCAAAAACCCAATTTCACCTGCTAAAAATAAGTCATCCAGATGACATTATGTAGCAGAGAGACTTGCAAAGTTTAAAGTTTGGAAAAATCCTCTCTTCTGCTAATAGAGGGTCTTGAAACCAGGCCTACTAGTCGACTTACAGCCTCTCTGAAGCCTTTAACAGCCTGCCCTGTCCTGTTTCCATGACATCATATGAAAACACTTTCCATAATATGTTAAACAACAGGCTGATGGTATTCTTCTGTCGCATTTGCCCCAGCTGACTACTGTCGAGCGACGAGCTATAATCGGCAGATCACATCTCTGGCCACCTGTTACCTCAGAGCCACAGGTGTCCTGAGGTGAGGATGTAGTAAGAGCCAGGTTTTCTTCAGCAGGATTTGAGAAGCACCCCAGGAAGTGGAACTTGCTCTCTCTGTCAGTGCCCACACAGTCAGACTCAGAGAGGTGTAACCCCCCCCCCCCACACACACACACGTTAGTATTATTGGTAAGATAGGTGCTGCTTGCCACACACAGCAATCTAAGGTCCAAACAGTAACTGTCCTTGGGTGACACGGTAAACCCACAGCTGCTCACTGACTGACTGTAAGACACAACGGGCTGAAAGTGGAAGGTCTTCGCTACCTGGGGTCATTCCAGGCTGTGGCGCTGTCCGTGGTATCTGTGTGTGCTTCCTCGATAACGACACTAAATGAGCGCATGTGAACGCGTTAGATTATACACAGACAGACAAAGCAACAGCGGATGGGTTGCACCAATCTGTCGTCCCATCGCGTCAGTCGCAGCAGCAGCAGCAGCAGCAGCAGCAGCAGTCACTTACTCTTGGTGATCTTCTGTAGCCCGAGCACATCGTCGGGCGTTATTACGGTATTTCTGCGCAATTCTTCTTCGGTTGTAACCGGGATCCCCATGTCTGATGAGTTGCAGCCTTGCTGCACTTTCATGTCCAACAGGAGCGGGCTGTCTCGGTGCGCAAGCCGACAGGAGGTGAGGCGTTCTGACGCTCTCTCTCGGCGTCGTCGTCGCCGCGGGAGCTGATTTACGTGCGTCGCAGCCTTTCAAGTTGCGCGCTGGCTAATGCACCTTACAGCAAGCGGGCTGCGCTGCTCCGAGAATAACCCATCCTCCCCCCCGTCGACCCGGCGATAGATAAAAAAAACCAGCCCTCCCTCCCTCTCGCGCTCAAGGCTCATCGGCTCTCTCGCAAGCTATTTAATCCAAATCTTGCGGCTTTAAACCGACCGGCGGTGCGCGTGGCTGACAGCCCGCGAGCCTCGTCACCTGCGGATACAGCAGCGCGTGCATGGCTGGGCTTTACTCAGGGACAGTAACTGATTACTCAGTAGCTGATTACTCGGTACTCGCCTCTCACCTCGCACAGCAGCTCCTGTCCGGTGCAGCAGAAGCGGTTGGCGTCAGGAATAACACCTAGGAATGATATCGTTGAGGTAACGAGAGGGCAGCTAATTCATCAGAAAACAAAGGTTATAGGTTCACAATGTGCATTTCGGCTTCCCAAAAGCCAAAAGCAGGAATTAAAGATCTTCTTGAGGTTTGTCTCTGCACAGTGCGCACACCTCAACAGGTGAAGTATCACCGTGGGTCCTGTTTTTAAAGCAGCATTAACGTTTTGTGGCCACCAGGGGGCAACACACCAACCTCTAAACATAACGTTGACATATTTTCACCTTACAATGTGTTGTGCCCAGGAACAATTACCCTTTCAACAGACACTGAACAACATTAGCATTCATTTGGACCAATGTAAATACAGTATTTACCCTGATTTTAGCTCAGTTTTGGACTCTGACAACTCCTGAGGGAAATATCTGGCTTTAGCTGCTAAAATGCTCCACTGTGTTCACCAGCTACTCTTTACCTTTGTTGGCCTGTAGTGTGGTGCAGGGCAGGTGTACAGTGGGTTTATCGGGGCTGTTTTCAGAGCTGCCTGCAGCCACTGGAGATGAGGTTGATGAGAGCAACCAAATGTTAATTATAACACAACAGAAATACACAAAAGCAGGGAAACAAAGATGAAGATGAGACCATCTTTCAGCTTCATAATATCTTTATTGAAGTTTTTTTCATTGGAAAGGTGCTTTCCAGATGCCAGCATCCCTGAGAAAGTGTAAAATGCAAATCCTCTGGACAGCCCCATCAATGAGCTGAAACGGGCCATCCAAAACATATTCACATCTGCAAAACACATCCCTGCACAGCCACCATTCAGACTGGCCTGTACCCTCCTCCTGTCACTGAAGTGAGCCTTTTTCTTAGTGATGAGGAGATAGTGCCTCCCTCTGCTCGGCACACTTACTGCAGGCCATGTGTAGAGCTGAAAGCTGTAGTACTTTGTGAGGAGTGATATGAGTGTTTATCCCTTTACTCTCTAATATCTGTGGATCCCAGGAGACGGAGAGCACTTATTGGCATCGTTTCAGCTATAAACACATAAGCAAGTAAATTAAAATAAACTAAAATAAAAGGGTTATAATAGCATTGAAACAAACTAATAAACACAAACTATCAACTTAAATCTTCTATGTATGTATATAACATGATAAATCATATTATCTTTCTATGAGGTCTGCAGACGGAGAGCATTGCTACCGTTTTTACGGGTGTTACAGTTACTCTGGAAGCCTGTGACAAGCAGAACTTCTCATCAGAATCATTCACGATGCCACATACTCCCGAATACACCAGCAAAAGCAGTAACAATTCTCAAAAGCCATTAGCTTTTGTGACTAAGTGGCTGCTGAAGAATTTCCAAGGGATGGTTCACAGCATGGCAAGTCTGACCCCTTGTTATTCCCTCCTCTATGGGGTCATCTCGAAGCAGCCCCTGCGGTGCGTCTGCATGTCTCTCACCCTGCGGATGGACTGGATCTGGGGATGGTAGGCTCCCCATTCATTCCAGTGCTTATAAGGACCCATTTCAAACACATATTGGTAGCCACGGTAGCCAGGGTACTGGTAGCCCACCCAGCTGTGTGGGGAAGTAGAGAGAAACACATGTGAGCCACAAAGCTCTACTTATGTTTTTCTTGTTTTGTCAAGAGGGAATTTAAACTTGTATAGATACACCACTGCTCTTACTATACCAATATTATTATGCAAGTGAAGCTTTAGTCAGTTTCTCTGACCTTTAGGCCACCACAGCCTTCCTGCAAGATAGAAACAACCCTAGAAAGACGACCACAAATAACTTACGTTCCACCGGTGACCTGAATGCTGGCAACACGGTCCTGGAAGCCGTAAGACCACAGGCTTGGAATATCCTCGTCACACACCTCCATCTTACGACCCTCAAAGTTCGGACATTCATACAGGCAAATCTTGTGGTCCTGGGGATCCTGCAAGACACAAACATCAGAATCAGAATAAATTAAAAAAACAAAAGAAGTCCCGGAAAAGTCAAGAATCATAAATAAAATTTAAATTTACAATAAAAGAATTTTAAGAATGTATGAAATGTGTCAAATATAACTGTTTTTAACTAAAAATGTGTGTGTGTTTAAAATGAAGAGGGTGGAATCTGCAAATGTTCACAAATGTTGCCAATGTGCAAACATCACTTTCATATACGTTTTTTAAATGACTTCTTTGATACAACATCTACATAAGTGTAGATGTTGTTGGTGCAGCTTCTGGTTCATTCTCTGTCCCAGATTTTAGCCAATAAATAGATTTAAAACAAGAATAGTCCAGCCAGGATCGTTACATGAGAGTATTCATGAATACAGTTATTGTTGTACTGATTATTGGTTTGAATGGAGATGTTGTTTTGGAAGTCAACGCCAAACCTCTAGGGGGAAAGCTTTGAGTACTTGTCTTGATTTTTTTAGTCTGAAAATCATCAAATTGAAACATAGTGACATATCAGCTAATTAAAGATTCAAATAAAAAATACTGGCAGTGGAATGAGCCTATAAATACACATATAACTGCAACCACATAAAGCACTTTCCCCCAAGAAGATAGATGGGAGGTGCAAGTGGAGTTAGACAACAGTGAAAAAGATCAGCCCTTACAGCCGCAATAGACAGTAAATAGCTTGCAGGCTGATCCCAACTTACCATTCGGACGGGCCTAACCGACATGAAGTGGTCACACCTGTAGCTGTTGGACCAGGTGTCCCAGCGGGGATACTCTCCTTTCTCCAGCATGAACATCTCACCAGTCATGTTCTGCTGCTCATAACCCACCCAGCTGGATGGATGGATGGATGGATGGATAGATAGATAGATAGATAGATAAATATGTTACTTTTAATCAACTAGGGAGAAGAAATATCATGTTAAAACACACATATTTGGATGGTAGGTTTGGTGACTTACGGTCCACACTCTACCATGATGGAGCCAATTCTGTCGAAACCCTTCTCGCACAGGTTTTGGCACTCTCCAAACAGGTCCATCCTACGGCCTTGGAAGTTCTCACATTCATAGAGGTATATCTGAATAGTAAAAAAGGCCAAATGCATTCATTTCTGAAGTCAAATATTTCCAATGCAGAGTCAGGTTTTGTAGTTTTTAGGCTTAGTCGATTAAAAATCAACGTTAGAAGTACCTTGTGATTGTGCAGCCCCATGGCAGGGTGGCTGCCAATGCCGCCCTGAGCACTTGAGTGAGACATGATCAGATCTGGAGAGAGAGGAGCAGCACAAAGTCAGTCAGCCATTTTCAGAAATCACTGTGGGCTTATGAAGAGGGTAATTACTGTTTCTTGACTGCAGGAATACAGCATGTACTCCAATTCAATGATAGTGGGGTGTAAAAAATCCTTCAGTTGCATTGAAGTCAACATTCATATTGATTCATCTAACATTCGGGGTTATGCCACTATCACAGCTGTCCAAAGGCCCTCAGCAAATGTCATGAACTGAAGCACCCTTTAATATTTAAATATAATGAAATGTTAAACGAGGAAAATCAGCTCAAACACTTTTGTTTTGCCTTAATGCTAAAAATAAATATTTAGTTTCTTGAACAGCAGTTCTCCATACAGTATCTCTTCTGTTGATGATTCACATACCTTTAAAATGAGGAATTTGTTTTTATATCTAGATTTACCTTTATTTTGTGATGGGCATACTGTGAAATCGCACTTGATTTATGCCCTCAAGAACAGTCTGAATGTGCATTCTGATGAAGGCTTTAAAGAGTTAAATAACACCGGGCTGAAATGTAGTGTTTCACCTCTGACCATAATCAGAACCACTGAACAATGATGTCACGGCGTACTGACACATCCTGGAGTACACTACTACGTCAGTGCAGTAAGGTGAGAAGTTAAACCACTGGAAGTCAGCAAAAGATTTTCACGGGATGTTAAGTTGCTCCTGTCTTTTGGACTTCTTCTCTTCTATAATGTCTTCAACATAAACCTCAAGGCTGCATGTATTTTCTCATCTTTTTCTCCACCGGATTTAAATTTGAAAAGCAAAATTGAGAAAAGGAAAGCAGATTTCTTTTTTCAACATTGGAGTCCTTTAAACATCATTCTGCCTTTCCAGTTAAAGTGGAGTGTAACTGATCGCCTGTTCCAAACAACCTTTTGTTAGCAACATAGATTCTTCCTTCAAAGTAGTGTTTCCTCTGTAAGCCTCCCAGTACATCCCCTGAAGCTTTGTCCTTTCCATGAGATCGGGAATATTCAATAATCAACCACAAAGGACCAATCTGTTCAAACCTGCCATGATCCATTTTTTTAAGGATAAAGGATTTTGCACACACCTGCATCTTTCTCATCCATTTTACCTCAGGATGAGCCACTGAACATAAATCATACCCTGCTGCATTTTGTGTCAATATTCCATCTACTCAGTCCAAAGATAAGGTTAGGGTTTAAGAAAGGAGCCAATCCTTGCTTGGTTCTTTCAGTCCAAAGTGTGAGTAGACTTGAAAACCACAATATTCCCCCTAATATCCAATAATTCCAGCAATTCTCAAAGAGATAGAAGACCTTAGGGTGGAAACTTACAGTTACAATTGCAGGTTGAAACGGGCCGACCTTTGGAGAAAGTGATGGACGCAGGCGTTTTGAGTGGGGATATATATATATACATTCACATCCAGCAGGAGTGTACAGACGCAGGATTCTGCCTTCTCATTGGCTGTGAGCTGTTTGGAGCATGGTGCAGGGGTCAAAGATCACACTGCTTATCTGTGGACAAGTCATGCTGACTCGGCTTCCTGTTTTGTTGTCCAGCACCATTGTGGGGGACTGGGGACAGTCACTGCCATCAGCAGAAAGTATGCCTGCCTATCTGCTTACACACACACACACACACACAGACAGTTACTGTTGCAGCCACGGCTCTCACACTCTTTCTCTTACTTTCCTTCTAAATTCTTGTTCTACATTCTTTTATTTATCCCTCCCTTCTGTCATTTTCGCCAGTTTCCCTGTCATCTCTGGTTTGTCATTCACCTCCATATTGTCTCTCTCTCTCTTTTGATCCTTGGTTCAGCTGGTCCAAGCCTTTGAGCCCTGTGTGTGTAATGTGCTGACTGCAGGAGCGGCATCCATCTCTCTATTGTTTAGGAAGGCGAGTGTTGGACACTCTTTTGCTTATTATAGTGCTGGACAGGCTGTATTCATACATACTCATCTCATACAACCCCCCCCCACGCACTCATGTCATATGACAAATGCGTTTAAACATGCAAAGTGGCATGCATGCACACTAAACTGAATATTTCCTTTTTGTGACTTCAGTTCAGTTTCTATAACCAAATCGAAAGATTCACATTTTGCTTTCTCTGTGTTCTTATAATTGATTTTACATGTAGGATGTATGAATATTTTCTCAAAGATTTCTCACACATGTGGCACTATGATCTTTTAAATGCTTGCAAAACTATTAACATCATTATTGTCATTTGTATGTCATGTAATTGTCTAAATGATTGTAAAGCAGCTGTTAGACAGTGGTGAAAGCTGTGTGGGCAAATATAAAATTAATTATTAGAGCATAGAAACAGAACACGCAGGACACATTTATCTTCACCTCTATAAGTCATAACTACATTTACAGTAACAACAACGTCAGTCTTTATATTGACCTTGCTTGCTTACAGCAAATACAAGATGGCCTCACAAAAAATGTCAACATTCATCAGGTGTGACTGAAATATCAGTTTGCTTAAACACACACACACACACACACACACACACACACACACAAAAACAACATCTATAGGTGTTTGATTCTGCAGCCGTCAAACTCTCATGCATGCACATGCTCTTTGTTCTCTCTTAGAAAACTGTTGGCTTCATGCTAAACACAGGAAAGGACGCATTTACATAAAATGTTACACTTAAATATAAATTCAGACTAATAACATAAAAGCCACACAAAAATATTTAAACATACATACTGAAGGTTTTTACATTTACTGCATTGGTAATGAGATTAAATGACAAACAAGCCTCAAACAAGTTTGCTGTTTCAGGCAATTATTTAACTCCTCATCTAGTATTAATGGTATATGTAGCATTGTAATATGTGCACAAACAATGAGAAGTAATTATTGCAGTTTCTGTTAAGGTTACCATGCTTTCAGACAGCTAGGTGAACTGAGCTTGAGAGAGGCTTGTGTGTTCGGAAAAATATTGTATAAAATGCAACATAAATGTACTTTTGTAGCAAGTCACACAAGTACGTTACAAGGTCAGTTATCACCGTCTAAATGGATTTGTGTAAATGTGTAAGTATTTGAGTTCCTCTCTCTGTATGCTCTGAATGTATGTGTGACTGCATGAACAGGCCTTTGTGTGTGTGTGCATGACTGAGCATGTGTGTATATAGGAGGAGGAGTGAAAAGGTGAAAGGACCAGAGATGTGGGGTCAGTTGAGGTGGACATAACGCTCAGGTCGGAGATGGAGCGCAGCACTGTATGGATAGAAGTCAGTAAGTACATTATTAAAATACAAGTCCAGCTTGTTTTGTCATTTTGAGTCAAGTGTCTTTTTGCATTCATAATTTAAATACCAGTACCAATGGATTCTGTTTAACTTCTGTTTTTGCTTCACACTTGAACACTAAATGTGATGTTTTTCCTTTAGCACTAGAGTCACTGGCAAGACTATCCACATCTGTAATGATCTATTTCCTGGACCAGGCTGTTCCAGGACCTGGTCCAGCCCACTGGTCATGGACCATTTGGAACTTGTGCTTATCTGCACTGGGCACGGTGCCCTCCGTCCAGTCCCACTGTGGTGAACTAAAGCCCAGCAGCTCAGTGGTGAACAATGACTGGAACAGCAATGTGCTGACTCCTGCCCCGACCCACAGGCCGAGGTGCTTTTCAGCACCAGCATGTATAAATAGGTCCGTTTACTCTGGGGTCAGGACATCGTTTTTGTGGAGCCCCCTGTGAGCACTGCACTGCTATTCTTTGGGGCCAGGTCAGGTAAGCCCTCCATCTCAATCTACTCAGCCTATAGACTTGTGCAGACCATTGTCATTTTACATTAGTGTGGCTTTTGTCTTCATTGTTTGTGCTGAGCCACATAAATGTATAGAATGAGGTCAGATATGCAAATGCATAGACTGACCATGCACTGGGAGAACAAACAGCACTGCGCCTACATCAACAGCTGGCTCCATCAAGTGTGAACATGTTGTAACAGATAACAGATGGCATGCAATAGGTGATATGTTCTTCCCTATAGATTCCTTATGTATAATAAGTCTATTTCAAAGACATGCAAACACAAACATATGAATATGCCTCACATGGCAATTGATAATAAACATAAAAAAACGTTCTAGTTGTGGCGGAGTCTGTGACAGGTTGTGCTTGAACTGTATAATGTTTTAATTAACCTTGGAATATGATACATATGATTCTCCCTGCTCTCTACACTGCAGGTTAATCAGCATTGAAATACACAGTAGCATGGCTCTAATTAATCCCAACCCACTGGGACCATGGAAGGTGAGTATGAAGCATTGCCATGAATGATTAACAAAAGCAGATGACTATTTCATGCCTGACCTGATGATGTCAATAATCTGTGTGTCTGTACACACATAAGCGTGTGCTTGAGGCATGTGCATACTACGTGTATGCATTTGTGTCCTCTCCAGATCACAGTTTATGACCAGGAGAACTTCCAGGGGAAGCGTCTGGAGTTTACCTCAGCCTGCCAGAACATCATGGAGTGTGGCGTTGACAACATCCGCTCCCTGAAGGTGGAGTGTGGCGCGTAAGTCAAACAAAGAGCTCTGCAGAATATTTCATACAGGAGGAAATCACCTACAGTAAACAGAATGACCTGACAATACAGTTAGATTCTTGAAATTCAGCAAAACATTTTACTTAAAAAAATAAATATATCGATGGCCAAAATAGAACCAAATGAAGTATTGTTTAATACAGGTGGTTAAATCCAAAAGGCTGCACCTTAAATAAATCTATACATGTTCTGTAGTTCACGCTCTGATGATCAGTCATTTTTAAGTGTCCTATTGTTCCTGCATGTTGTGTACAGATGGGAAGGATATGAGCACTCCAGCTTCTGTGGACAGCAGTTTGTGTTGGAGAGAGGAGAGTATCCTCACTGGGAGTCATGGAGCGGCAGCAACGCTTACCACATTGAGAGGATGATGTCCTTCCGCCCCATCTGCTCTGCTGTGAGTCTCTGTCTCAGTCCAAGGGTTTCTGTTTCCATCTGTGTGACTTCTGCCAGCTGCCGTTTGCAGCTAAATATAGCCTATCCCATAGTGTGATCGTATGCACTATAAGAACTCCGACATACCACACAAATTAGATCAATATAGTAAAAATTCTACAACTTTCTAAAGTTGAAAATGTGTACAAAAAAACCTAATTAGCTGTATCTTGTGAAGAATGGCTTAAGAAGCCAGTCTTATAGCACGTACTGAATCCTGACTTGGTATTTTACTGTGTTTAGTGTTACTGAACACGACTGTAAATGAACAATAAAAAGTGTCATGCAGCAAACATATTTAGATTACTTTGCAGTATATGTGAGGAGCATCATTGCTAGCTTGCTCGACACTGTCTTCTAAAATATTAATTTTGTAAAACCGGTGCTGTTTTGTGTTTAATAACTCTGACTGAACCTGTATTTCCGTGCATCATGTGCACACAGAACCACAAGGAGTCCAAGATGGTGTTGTTTGAGAAGGAGAATTTCATGGGACGTCAGTGGGAGATAAACGATGACTACCCCTCTCTGCAGGCCATGGGCTGGGGCAACAACGAGATTGGATCTATGCAAGTTCAGAGTGGCGCGTAAGTCTAAACCTCTGGACAGTATTCTTGTTTAGATATCCATGAACATTGCATCATGAGACTTTGCACACTTTGTTTTGCTGTAGCGCTAACAATATGCAGACACGGACACCGTCACTACCCATTCCTCAGGTGCAAATGATGGATTTTGTTATTTCTGTTGACTTTTTTTTGTTACTTTTTTATGATTATTAGTGTCTCAACAATAGACCTCTGTAGTTAACTATCATATTTATTGAATGCGGTTAAACCCCTTGAGATGTTTCATTTGAAGTGTGGTTATGTTTAATCTTAATGCATTTCATGTCATGTAGGCGTCATTTCACTTACTGTGTAAACCACGTTTACATATCAGTCACTGCTTTCCTCTCCTCCTCCACCACTCCCTCTCCTCCAGCTGGGTGTGCTACCAGTTTCCAGGTTACCGTGGTTACCAGTACATCATGGAGTGTGACCGTCATGGTGGCGAGTACAAACATTACAGAGAGTGGGGCTCCCATGCGCAGTCCTTCCAGGTGCAGTCGCTGCGTCGAATCCAGCAGTGAGACCTGCAACCTCCTCTCCCAACCTCTCACTCTTTACCTCCTCCAGCTCCACCTCCTCCTCCTCCTCCCTTCACCCAGTCATTCCAAGATTTAGCCAGCTTTGTCAGACCTTAGCGAACCAAGGCTGACACTTCCTGGTGCTTCACAATTAAGATGTTTACTGCACTTTTGTTTTGTTGCCAAATGTAAAATGACAGAAATGATGGAAAGCATTAAATAAAGAAAAATCAGCCGCTGAAGAGAAGCCCCTGACTGACGCCCCACTGAGGAGAGAAGAGGAGGAAGTTAAAGCCCTCAAGGCGGGAGGGTGGTGATGTTACTCAGAGTCATTGCTCCTCATATTTGTGGTAAACACGGTGCTTCCAGAGATCAATAAAGACATAATGGGCAACACAAAATAAACAGAAATACAAGAGTCTGCTGCTAAACTCCATGGTGCTCAGTTGTGATTTATTTTCTTTATTTGTATTTGGGAAGTTTTTTGTTGCAGTACATTTACACTAAGGCTTCACCATTTGATTGTGACCATTTGATTATGACAGCCAAGCGATGCTGTCTTCACATGACATGTTGGTTTTCACAAATTGTTACTCCTTGCTTTATACCTTAAAACATAAAAAGCAGCTCAAAAGGCCACATGAAGCTTGCACTAAAGCCGAGCAGTGTAGTCTAAAATCATTCTTGGATTATCTAGTGTAGGAAGTCTACATCCCCAACATGTAGTCAGTGCTGCTGGTTTAATATTGGAAATGCATAAGTAACAGTTCTCTGTGAGAATACCATCGTCTGATATAATTGTCACGGAGGAGGAGAACACTTAAATAATTAACTCAACAACTAAAATGCAAGCAGGTTAGATATATTGTGGTTGCTCCACCCGTACAAACAATATGAGCCACTGCATAAAGGTCACTGATAACGGGTAATAGCAAAGAATTGATAAGAAAGCCACACAGTGAAATTCATTTTCACTTAGATGGTAATTCTGGTTCATCTGATGAGTTACTGGCATATATCTGCTGCTACATGAAAAGCAAACCATATGTTTGGGTACAGAGTGGCTAAAGCATAAAGAAACACTGCAGACTTATCAAGTGTGTGTAATATTACTGGGTGGTCATGGGTATTAAAGTGTCAGTGTAAGCTTGAGTGTAAAAGGGTTCAAATAATCATAGACACCAAGTGCCTGCTCTTTTTTTTTTTTAAAACCTCTTCATACTGTGCAAATAATGATGCAACAGTGAAGCCTTGAAACATTGGAAAACAACCAAAAGCATAAAAAAAGGCATCAAAGTCTGACACCTACAATATACAAAATGACATCTAATCAGGAGTATACTTCCTAATAACATACAGAATTATTAATTGTTACTTTACACAAACATTTCCTTTATTAACATATAGTACAAACAATATGGCACTGTACAAGTTCAGATAAACCAATTAAAGCGACATTAACGCCTAACATACTGTCGACTCTACATGTGCGTACGTCGATGATGCCGACAAAGCGCACACTCGCGTTAAACGCATTGAAATGAATTTTTGGGGCCGTTAACGCGTCAAATTCGGGGCACAAAGGTAAAAAAAAACACATAAACACCGTGTGACGCCACGGGCCCGCCTTAAAATGTGACGTCACCCCGGAGCCCCGCCTCCTGTGAGAGGAGCGGATGTAGAAGGAAACAGGCAGCAGGCCGGACTTGGTTTCTGACAGCAGGAGTAGCGTCTGTAGCTGGGGGAGACCAACGCTCGTAATATTCGACCGTCCGAATGGTGCGGAAGTAGACGACACATCAACATGGTACACATCTGGGAGCATCGCTTGACGACGGCTAAACTCCGCGCGTCACTTTTCGCCGTCCTTCTTGGTCTGGTCGTCTCCCTTGGTGACGCCAGGCTGCGCCGGACACGAAGCGTCGGCACCTCGACGGGGGAAACGGGAGAGACGTACAACAAATACTACAATTACGTTGACCTCACCGGGCGTTTAAGGTCTTTAGCCCAGCGGTACCCCCACATAGCTAACCTCTCGAGCATAGGGAGGTCTGTGGAGGGCAGGGAGCTCTGGGTGATGCGGATCACCAAGGACCCCAACGTGGACACGCCGGGGAAACCTAAATTTAAATACGTTGGGAACATGCACGGCGACGAAACTGTGTCCAGGCAGGTGCTGGTGTACCTCGCGGAGTACCTCCTCACTGAATACGGGGAGGACCCGCGCATTACTGGGCTGGTGAACACCACGGATATTTACATCATGCCCAGCATGAACCCGGACGGCTTTGAAAGGTCCGTAGTGGAGGACTGCAGCGGCGACAACGGGGGTCGATATAATGCCCAAAATAAAGACCTCAACAGAAGCTTCCCTGACCAGTATGATGGGACGAGTGTCGATCCGGATACTATCCCCGAGGTCATGGCCGTGATCAGCTGGATCCAGGAGAGAAAGTGAGTCCCTCCTCCCCTCTGAAACACACAGGCACCGTCTCCTCGGAGCCCCCAGCACACACACAGTCCAGGTGTTTGTGTGGTCGCGCACAGCTGGAGTAGCTGCAGTAAACTTCATTGATCTCTTTTGGTCAGTGTGTAAGTGGAGACACAGTCTCCTTTGTTAAGGCCTCGGGGGGTGGCAGGTGTGACTGCAAGTCAACAAGTCTGCTGCACTGTGACACACCATAATGACACGAGTTCACTTGGGAGTAGAGCTGAAGGGACCAGTTGATTTATCAATAAAGTTGATTAGGCCTAATTGTCACGTTTCAAGCGCAGATGCCGACTTCTTGACTGTGTCAAATGTGATAGTATGCAGAGTGTCTTTATAATACAGGACCCTAAGGTCTTTGTTGTCAAACGCGAGGATACGTTCACACACATCCCACGATGAAGCTCGTCCTCTGCATTTGTCCCTGCTGCCGTCCTTCCACCGAAGGACAGCCTGGAGCAGTGGTCAGCCTTGGGCTCTAACTGCAATTTCAAGACATCACCTTGGGCTTCAGGAGGTGGTGGCGGACATCTTTCATTATTTTCTGACATTTTGTAGACTAATGATTAGTCCACTGTTTCCTCTCTATGCTCTATCAGCTATCCAGAATTGCCATAAATGCCAAAAAACCAACATAAAATGATATTGCCATAATCGATATTAGAAATAATGCTTAGCTGCTGCCCTAATTTGGAGAGTGACAAACATTTTTGTCAGGGAGTAACTCCTTTCTTTATTGGGGGCCCGGGGTAACATGTGGGACCCATAATAAAGTCAGCTAGAACTGCTGTCCTGGGTGTGTAAAACTGAGGTTTACTTGAAAGATTTCAACCACACAAATGTTTACCCAGTTAAGCCCAGCCAGCTCCAGGGCTGACATGCAAAAAGGGAGGTTTTCTCTAAGCAGCATCACATTTCATTACAATATTTCTTTTTTCATAACTTAGGATAGATATAGGATCAGGTTTTTTTTTTTTTTTTTTACTTCGTTATGGTGAATTTTAAGTTTATTAACAAAATGGTTAAAATACAGATACAATCATATAGGACTTAATGGAAATGTGTGAAATGCGATGCTGATAAGCTATCTGAAGTTTCAGAATAGGGGCCCAGACATTAAGCAGATTAAAATTTGAAAAGTGCGTGTATTATACAGTAACGTTTACAGCCTACAAAACACCTAAAACTAACGAACGAAAATCTTTAAGTTCTACTAAACTACAAAATCTTTAAGTTTAATGAACTTCATAGAATACTCACGCGCCCATATATATGTTGACAGAGTTATTGTTTGCTGTCCATACGGACCCTGAAGAGGTCCCTAAGGCGACTCCAACGTAAGAGATGGGGACAGAATCTACAGGTCTCGTTCTGTTCAAAAAAGCATTCAGTAGTTAACCTGAGGTTTGTATGAGTTTCAGCAGTTTGATTTAGACAAATCAAGTTGGTATCTCCCAAGTTTCTGCTCTATTTGGTGCCAAATTCTTTGTGTTTCACGGCCCGGACAGACATTCGCAGCGGCCAGTAGCTTTTAATGTTCATATGTTGGTATTGTTGCACTTGAACCTGTCCTTTAAAGGTGCTTCTAAAATGTGCCATTGTCTCTCCAGATTTGTGCTGTCAGGGAACCTGCATGGCGGCACTGTGGTTGCCAGTTACCCTTTTGATGACTCAGCCTCCCACCTGCAGCAGGGCCACTACAGCCAGTCAGCGGACGACAGTCTGTTTCGCTACTTGGCCCTGGTGTATTCCCAGAACCACCCTGTGATGAAGACTGGCCAGCCAAACTGTCCCGATGCCATCGATGAAACTTTTAAAGATGGCATCACCAATGGGGCGTGGTGGTATGACGTACCTGGTAAGACGATCCATTCGTGTTTTTTTTTATTTTAAATTTTTATTAAATGCCCAGTTTAGTGACTGAGAACTAATCATTGTAGTTGGGAGGTGAGGATATCCAGCCGGAGTCCGTTTTAATACTTCATATGGACTTCAATGAGTTTTCTATTTGTTGTGGACAGCAGGCAAGAAGACCTCCTGTTAAAAACATTTATAGTGACAGTGTAACCAGTGTTGTTGCTTGATATGTCCCCGTCTGAATGCCAAGTATGTGACTTCTTATTGTTGGAGTGTTATGCACATGCGTGGGTTTGCACAAGTGGTATGTAAAAGCAACTAGTTTGAGGAGGTTCAGGAACAAATGATCACAATTTCCTTTACACTTGGTGTAGCACAGGTTAAAGCTATGGTCATGGCAAGGTTTTCTCCCACTGCAGATCACAAGTAGTCAAGAAGTCTTTTTTTATACTGAATAGCCTAACTTACATTCCAGAGAGCAACTTGCACAGTTTTGCTTACCAAAGCTACTTAGAGGCAGATTCCAGTAGTAACATAATTTTATTTAATAAGCTGAGTTAAAAGGCAATGTAAAGCAAAGTTCATTGTTACTCTTAGTACTCCTGAATATCATGTAACTGCCTTGTGTAACTTGTTATGACACAGTTTCAAGATTTTGTGAATAGAGCTACAGAGAATAGAATTGACTGATTCTTCATACTCAACATAGGTAATTGGTAATGACCCAAAAAAAAATTAAGTAGTATTTCAGTCTCATACATCTCTGTCATTGAAACACTGAATATTGTGGCTTGTTTTGGGGGGTTTCCAGGTGTCAAAACTCTGAAGAAACAGTAAGCAGTTAAGCTCAGAGTGCACTATTCATCGTGTTTAAAGCCTATAATTACTGGAAGCAGCTCACTCTGGGCATATTGTGGCTTGTGGTCAGTGTTTTTTCCTAGCTACAGTTCAATCAGATTCAGAAACAGCTCTACTTTTGATCAGCATACTCTCTACTCTTGTTTTGTTGGTTTCTCTGGAAGGCGGGAGGGGGTTGGGAGGTAGTTTCTGCAGCTTCAGGTTACCGCACTGCTTTTCCTGTTGAGATGTGCTTTGTTGTAACTTTCAGGTAAGGACAGAGCGTCTTCCAGTTGGTGATTTCCCGTGGATTAGCATGCATTAGCCTTGGTCAGATGAATTGGCTTGATTAGAGCATAGCTCTCCAGGACTAGTATTTTGTTTGCTCTCATATTATCCCATACCTTACCTTTTCAAGTGTGTTAGATATGTAGTATGTTATATTTATCAGTGTTTAAATCAGTTTATGACCCCCCCTGATTTTTAAGCATATAGTGTGACTGGAATTCTGAGTTTGGGGTATTATGAAGTGGCAGTATGATAATTAATGTATTTAGCATATGTTTGATGGTTGTTTGGGAGAAAGCTACAGGCTGTAAGCACAGTAGTTTGCTGCTAATTTAATTATCTGCATCACCTCCCCCAGATATGGTCATGTAAACTGACACATAATTACAGGATTCTTTTTTAAAAGTATGAGTATCCTTTAACAGGTCACTTTACATTATGTCACACTAGCGGTTTACCACCAGAAGGAACTGTAGTTGTAAATCATTACCAAAACCTTGAGCACAGCACACACTCTTAAATGACAGCAAGAGTTTGCTAGTACTTATCTGTGTAAAATCTTGGGTTTAATTGACATCAGAAACTACAAGCACAGTGACCACTAAAGGGGTGTTTTAGCTGAAGATGATCTATTTTGTTGTTGCCATTTCTCAACTAAAACAGCCAGTAACCAGGCCGAGAAGGTTCAGGCTGTAAGGAGCTCGTTATTTAAGGTCTTAGCAGCAACAATGTCCATATCTCACAATGAAGATAGACGGAAAAAAGTGTGGAAAAACAGTTGAATGGACAATGCTTGTATCTGTCTGTCATGTCTCAGTGGACGAAATGTCACTGCTAAAACTGGGCTAATGGCAGATGATGGAAACGGCCAGGACATTATGTGACATAATGAGTGGCCCAGGCAAAGTGCCAGGACCAGGAGTCAGGAACAGGAGATTTTATTGTGTGGCAGTCGGGGCTTGGAATAATTATTCAGCATAACGGGCTATCTTGACTCATAATCTTTTGAAACAGTCTATCCTCCGAGGACGTCCTTAACCTTTGAACTGTACTTTGGTTCATGTAACACTCAGCACATGCAGTATAAGGCACTTTGGTTTTTCTTTGCTTTTTTGATTTGCATGGTGTTCACTTTGTTGTGTAGTTCTTATCTGTTTCAGAGTCTGACCCGTTTAATATGTTTATGGGTCATTTGTTCAAAGCTGTAGTCTTTGGTTACTGTAATCTGGTATGTGGTGAAAGATACACGTCACTGCCTTTAGACAAGAGAACAGAGTTCAGCATATTGTTTTACTGTATGGAAATGCAGCTCTATTGCTGTGATAATCGGAGGCCCTGGAAGTGCCTGTGAACATTCAGACATCTGATTATCATATTTTCATACTGCATCACTGTAAACTGCTGACTGTCATGTGATGGTTTGACTTTCTTAGATTTTCTCCTGCATTATCATTTGAAGTGTTTGACTAAAAATAGGATGCTTTTTAAAAATGTATTGCATTGTATCACTAAACCCCTAAAGTGATCTACATTATAAGCATCCCTGTCCCCTAAACAGCAAGTTCAGCTACGGGCTCTCACTTTGGCTCCATTGTCTAGCCAGTGGTTTCCTGGTGCGTTCAGGGCGTGTCACTGGATCCGGTATAGACAGGAGGTTGTTTAAGGTTGGGACTGCCATAGTCTGGCTGTCTGTTTGTCATGCTGTTTCAGCGTATGAGACATATTTACTTTAAGTTAATGGTACCTGATTCACTTTAAACCACTTAGAGTAACTTAGCACAGGGCGATGCCTGATGTCTTGTGACCCAGAGAAAACGATTTTATGTTGTTTGTCATGTTGTTGCAGCCAAGTATCAATTTCCACACATGGTCTAGTGTTATTTGCTCGGGATTTTTATCTAAATTTCTATTAATTTTTTTATTCATACAATTGGGATGCACCTCCTGTATTTATTAAAAATGGAGCCTCTGTTCTGTCAGACCAATGTGAAATGGACAACTGAAAAACACATCTGAAACTTGTCCAATGAGCTGGTAAGAGTTGATCACGCTTTCTGAAGTTGCCCTTTACAGTTTCCAGTGAATGACCTGGCATCCAGTCACCCTCGCCAAGTTTCAGACAGCTGAACAGCTGTCGGTTGACCGGGGATGAGTCAGAAGAACTTGTGTTTGTGGTGTACAGTATATTTTGGTAGGCCTGCTCTCAGAGCCAAAGTGTGTATCACATCAGTAGTAGAATTATCACACCTTTTCTGTCCAGTGATAGGAATTGTATGATAGAAATTAATTTATTAAAATAGATTGTATTGAGTAAAGCAGTGCTCATTGCACTTCATTGCCCATATAGATCTGCGGTGTTAGAGTATAGTAAAGCTGGTATTGGGGTTTTGGATATTAGGTGTTTCGTGTACCACAATACATTTATATGTGGACCTCTGGTCACATAAGTCAAAGAATGGGCTTGGACCTGTCTTTGTTGTGCTAAAGCTTGTGCGCTAATCTGCTTCCTCATTGAGACTGGTTGCTTTGCTGCAGTTATTTGTTAGTGTTTGGTGTGTGAGCCCTTTCACTTTGACTGTTACAAAGTGACAAATGGTGGCTGTTTTATTGGGATCCTGTGGCCACCCAGCAGGCAGTCATGGCAACCCTCCAGCCTCGGAGCCTCTGGCTGCCTGCTGTCGCTCCAGTGGGGAGGCCAGCCCCGAATAGCCTGCCCTCCTGTGCGTCTTTCTGTTGGCCTTACTGCATGGCTAGGTCGACTGGCAAACTGCAGATGTCATGGCTTGTGGCCAGATTAAACACACACACATCTTCAAACTGTGGAATTGAGAAGACAAAGACATGCCTTTCCAGCCGGAGATTCTTTTTCTGGTAATCAATTGGCCTGGAACCAGCGGGGGTCAAAGTTAGTGAAGCAGAGCGTGTTTAACAATTTAATTTATGATTATACTTTCCACACAGTCCATTAGTTTAATTCCTGGATTTAGACATATTTCTCTTTTTATATAATATATATAATTGAGTCTACTGTGTTATGCCATTTGCAGTGTGTATTACATTTATGGCCTTTTATCTAGGAGGGATGCAGGACTACAACTACCTCTATGGAAACTGTCTGGAAATCACAATGGAGCTGAGCTGCTGCAAATACCCTCCGGCTGCTGAACTCCATAAGGAATGGGATCTGAACAGGGAATCCCTACTAGCCTACATTGAAAAGGTAGAGTTTAGAAGGAGTAAAGATACATCAGCACAGCATTCATTGTAATGTATCTTCAGTTAAGATTAATGCCACAATCAAAGCCTGCTTGATACTTTGGACACGTCATTGCTTCAGTTCCTCAAGACGTTCGTGGTATTTACAATACCACTGTCTTCCAGGTCCACATAGGTGTCCGTGGCTATGTGAAAGAGGCCACCAATGGAGCTGCTCTCACCAATGTCAACATCGTTGTGGTAGGCATTCGTCACAACCTGACCACAGGAAACTATGGGGACTACTACCGTCTCCTACTCCCAGGAACATACAACATCACAGCTGTGGCCACAGGGTGAGTAATACCACTGAACATCCTTTGCATAGCAGGTTATGCATAAAAGAACAACACTTAACAACATACACATTTCATTGCAGTGACCAATGACAGCCCAGCGAGTGGTGCGTTCATCGCTGCTTGTTGCCTGTGATGTTATTTGGCTCTTCCAGACTTTCAGAAAACGAAGCTCAGTCTTCATTTCTGCACTAAAGAAATGCACAACATAAGTTGCTTCCCCTTTAGAGTTACAGAAGTGAAGAAAAATAAGTTTAACAAGTTCGTTGGTGAATGACTTCCTGGTAGACAGAAAAAGGGAAACTGCACCCATGATGTCTGTGACGTTTAGAGCTGAAGTCATCAAGCATGTGTTTTTTTTCTCTGTACACAGGTACACATCAATGACAGTCTACAATGTCCAGGTCATGGAGGGCAAAGCCACAGAACTTAACTTTACCTTGGCACCTGTGGTCAGTGAGGCTGCAGGTAGCACCACTGTGACTACGTATGTGCTATCCACCAAAGAGCCAAACACCCCCACCACCACTACCAACTCTTCTGACTCCACCCACACCCAGGTGGTTCCTTCTGAGGGAAACAAGAACAGCTCTTCTTTGCTTCCACCTGAACACCAGCCCATCCAGCCTCAGGAATTTCGTCACCACAACTATGCCGATATGGAGCTGTTCCTACGCAAATACAGCAGCGAGTTTCCCTCTTTTGTTCATCTTTACTCAGTTGGCCGCTCCGTGGAAGGCCATGAGCTCTATGTGATGGTCATCTCAGACAACCCCACTATCCATGAGCATGGTATGTCTTAGATAATTACTTGAAGGGATACTTCTAACTAGGGATAATTCTAGCACTTTTGACTTTGTTAATATTATCTATTAGGAATTTTAACTCTGACTTCCTTTCTTTGTTTCCATGTCAGGTGAGCCAGAGTTTAAGTATGTAGGCAACATGCACGGTAATGAAGTGGTGGGCAGAGAGTTATTGCTTAACCTCATTGAGTACCTGTGCCGTAACTATGGTACTGACCCAGAGGTCACTGAGTTGGTCAACAATACCCGCATTCACATCATGCCTTCTATGAACCCTGACGGTTACGAGGTAGCCACTGAAGGTAAGAGAAATGGGCACACCAAAGTAACACTACCTGCACAGTGTGGAATTAAGACTTGGCAAATATTTTAGTATACACATCACACAGGTGTTAGATATATCGCCACCTTGGAATTCTAAGGTTCCGTCGGCGTTTTGAGTAATTTTGAGATATTGAGCTTCAATGTTTTTGCATTCCCAGTAGTTGATACAGATAGAACCTCTTTGGTTTCTAAATAAGAAGTCCAAAAATGCATACAACAAAAAAAAAACACCTCGCATAATGTTAATAAGTTGTCACAGAATAAGAATATTTGAATAACTCAACAAAATGTCAGGTAGAACCATATTATTCCAAGGTGACGATATTGTTTTGGATATATGAGCAAACGTGTAACATTACAGGACTTGAACAGTAATTTGATCACTTGACTAACATTCTTTGAGTGTATGTTACTAACTGCTATCAAATTTACCGCCATTGTAAATGAAATGGTGCTTGAAAGGTGATCAGACCACATTCAAATACAGGGGAAATCTTCAGTGATCACAAAGAAATAGGCAATATGCCCTGTGTTCAATAAATGTGTGCATCTTCACCATTACATATGGCGTTATTACATCACCTCATCTGCTTGTTGAAATGGCTTCAGGTGCAATATCTCGCTTCTGTGAACACCTGTAAGAGAAAGTTTCACAAAGCATTTCCTCTTATCTACAAATATCTTTTGGCCGATAGCTGCTGCTGGTTTGGAACAGGAAGTGTAGAGGAGGTGGAGATGAGTTTGTGTACATCTTCAAGCAGGAACATGCTGTGGTTACAGAGACATGTAGGTGACTCATAACTAGTATTTGTTTCCTCGCAGGGGACGTAAAGGGCTACAAAGGGCGCAACAACAGCAACAATTTTGACCTGAACCGCAACTTCCCTGACCAGTTTACCACCATCACAGAGCCCAGACAGCCAGAGGCTATAGTTGTGATGAACTGGCTGAAGAGCATCCCGTTCGTCCTGTCAGCCAACCTCCATGGAGGCACGGTCTTATGTTGAACCTTTAGTGCCAGTAGACTGCAGTCTTTCAGTGTCACAGCCACCCTTTGATTGTGATAGTCTGTTAATCCTATTCACTGTTTAAAATATTGTGTGTTTTAATATCTTACAGATAGTAACGAGACACATAATCTGATTTTAAAGTAACTTCAATAACTTGAAAGGATTGCTGCTACAGATCCACAGTTTAAATCTAAATATTAGACTAGATTTTGAAATGCCAACCATTTTTGAACAGTGACGTTTGTTTTTACCACAAATTCTGATTTTTTTTAAATTTTATTTTTTTACTGGTTTGTCTTATCTTTGTGTCGTGGAATATAGGTTCCTTGGTGGTCAACTATCCCTATGATGATGACAAGAAAGGGACAACGCAGTACAGCCGGTCTCCTGATGACAAAATCTTTCAGCAGGTGTCTAAAGCCTACTCACAGGTAACTGGACACTGTTGCTGTTGGATCTGTTTCAGGCTGGGATAATGTCTGCTTGTGGTTTCATGTTGTAGTTGAAAACAATATGTGGATTTAGGACTGATAAAAGCCTGACCAAAAAGTTGACTACAACAATACTCATTGTGTGTGATATGTGTGTGTGCAGGAGAACCCTCTGATGCACAATGGACACCCTTGTGAGGACCTGTACCCTGGTGAATATTTTGAGGGTGGCATCACCAATGGTGCCAACTGGTACAATGTTCCTGGTATGCCTACATCTCTCATACTCCTTTGTTACTCACCACATGCATTTTTCTTTCTCCAACACGAGATAAGCCTAAGCACCTTTTATATATATTTTTAGTTTACTAATATAATCTGGAAATGTTGTTTATCTGTAGTAAATAAGCTTTGCCCACAACTCTTTGGCCAGTTCAAACATCTCTTTTATAGCCTCTTTAGTATGTCTGTGTGCAGTTGGTCACGACATTTAATTGATTTCCATCGTCTGTTGAATTTGAACAAGTCTGAGTTGGTGACACTGTGCTGAAATCAGCACAAAGAAAGAAAAACCTATTCCATCATAGATGCTAGGATCACATAAACCTTCAACACATAACGGCTTTTTTTTTTTTTTACTCTTTTCTCCAGGTGGCATGCAGGACTGGAACTACTTAAACACCAACTGTTTTGAGGTGACCATCGAGCTGGGCTGTGTTAAGTACCCCATGGCCAAGGATCTGCCGAAATACTGGGAACAAAACCGACGAGCCTTGCTTCAATTTATCCACCAGGTAATAAACTCAAATCTTAATATTACCATGTGCCTTCTCACTTTACTCAGTTTTACATCTACTCACATTTATGTGGTTATGTGTCTCTGTAGGTCCATAATGGAGTAAAGGGCACAGTCTCTGACATTAGAGATGGTACAGGAATTCCCAATGCCACCATTAGTGTGGAGGAGATAGACCACAACATCACTACAGCCCGTACTGGAGATTACTGGAGACTGCTGACCCCTGGGACTTACTCTATCACTGCCACCGCCCATGGGTGAGATTTGGATTTCAGAAGGAAGAACAAACAGAGAATATACCATAAAGTTTCTAGATCTTTCTGTGTTGTGTCCCCTAATTTCCAGTACTATTAACTTTGATTCAATTTCTCTGTTGTCCAGATATAAACCTGTGAGTATCTACGCCACAGTCCCAAAGGACGGAGTAGAGGTGGTGGACTTCAGACTGAAAAGTATACACTCAGACCCTAATGGCCAGTCTCTCGAGGGCCCCCAACCCACACAGAATCCATCTGAGAAGGAGTTCCAGAGCTTAATCAAGGACCTCTCTCTAGGCCAGGGTTTGGAGCAGTTGGTCAGGAGCACAGATACGGAGAACAGCTTTCGCTATCGACGCTACAAAGAGCTAGCTGCCTCCGTGACGGGCCTCACACTTAACTTTCCCCAAATTACATCTTTACGCAGGTGGGCAGGCTTTATCTCCCCCCAAGCCCTGTATCTGAACCAGCCAACATCAGTTCCTTGTACGGATGCATAAATGTTTGACATCATAACTTCATACCTCTCATCCTTTGTGAGGATCCTCCGTCTTCTCCAAAAGTCAATGCTTTTGATTTTGAATCTCCTCTGTGTTTCATAGCATCAATTATAATGCTGACCTATATTCTGGCTTCTACATTTATCTGTCCAGTTTGGGCCAAAGTGTAGAGTTCCGAACCATTTGGGCTCTGGAAATCTCCAACAAACCAGTGGAAGCTGAACCATCTGAGCCCAAGATCCGCTTTGTAGCAGGGATCCATGGCAATGCCCCAGTGGGCACAGAGCTGCTGCTGGAGTTTGCTGCCTTCCTGTGTATCAACTATGGCAAGAACCCAGCCATCACCAGGGTGAGTGAACCCCCTCTGGAAACATTTTAAAAAGTAGTACTCATGGGAATAAATGCATACATGGTTATTCTTTTTTCACTGTCTGAGAAATCCCCACTCTTTTCATATCTGGGTTAAGGTTCAGTCTGTGCTGCAATTTTGTCTTGACTGGAAAGAACCAGTTCCAGTAAATACGGTATATGGGTCAGCTATATCTGTAATTGTTCATTCCCTATTTCCCTCCCCTAGTTGATCAATGAGACCCGAATCGTCATCGTGCCCTCTATCAACCCAGATGGTCGAGAACAGGCTGCAGAGAAGCAGTGCACGTCCACGCAGGGCTTGAGCAATGCTCATGGCAAAGATCTAGACACAGATTTCTTTGGTCAGTTCTATGGATTTGTGTGTGTGCAAAGGAATTGAGAGACTAAAATGTCATTACTTGCACAAACACTTGCGCAAACACGTTTCTTATAAAGCGGATGCATGCTCACTTCCTGTCCACCATCTGGTTTCCTCTTTTTTTAGGAAATGCATCACAACGTGTGGTGGAGGCCCAACCAGAGACCAGAGCGATGATGGACTTGATTATGAACAAGAGCTACACTCTATCTGTCGCTCTTGATGGAGGCTCCCTTGTTGCTACCTACCCTTATGACAAGCCTGTCCAGTCTGGTAACACCACTATGCAAATGACTGCTTTTTAAAATAAAATAATCTGCCTTGTTAGGTTATACAATTATAATTGTATTAAAAACCTGTGGTCAGATTTCTGCAGAAGAGTAGGACTAATGCTGCATCTTCTCTACACCGATTTCTGTTAAAGACTACTTAATAGAACTATGTTTGGCTGTGTGGTTATGTTTAATAATCTTTTTTTTTCCAGTTGAAAATGAGGGCACATTGAAGTACTTGGCAAATGTTTATGCCAACAACCACCCTAAGATGCACCTTGGGGACACTGGATGTTCAAATAATGGGCAGAGTATGTCATTTAAGTACTATAAATATTTCTTGTTATGTTGGTATTGAATATCAGTTTTTAATAGCTAATGGAACATTTCTGTTACTCAGTGGGAAACATCCCAGATGGCGTTATGAGGGCAGCAGAGAGACAAAGTCACATGGGGAGCATGAAGGTAAGACTTGCGTCCGCCCCAGTGTCTGAGGTATTGGTTACTGAAGTTAAGATGGCCTTCATACTGCCACTTCATAGTATTCTATCAAGATATGATCTAAAATGAAAAAGCACATTTTTTCATTTGTAGAGTTGGGCTGTAAATGTTTATGTACTGTATTTGCAGCTTTTTAAACAGTTTTGAGATCCTGAAGGTTAATTTGGAGATATTTGTCAAGAGAAGCATTTAAAGCCAGAAATTGGCATCTGCTCCAGATCTGTGTCATGTGTCACATTGTGTCTACGTGCCCTCCCAGGACTTCAGTATGGACTTTGGCCACTGTCCAGAAATCACAGTGTATACTGGCTGCTGTGTGTTCCCTCCTGTTGAGCAGCTGGCCACACTCTGGGCTGAGAACAAGAAGGCTCTCCTCAGCATGTTGGTGGAGGTATGATGCAAGATTTTTAACCACTGAAAACCTTGTAACATATTTTAAAGGAGCTATTTAGAGAAAATAATGCAGCAGTATGGAAAATTGAAAGGCTTGGGTGCTCTAGCTTTAAACTGGTGTTTAAGACATTAGAATATATATATATATATATATATATATATATCAAGGATTTAAGATTTGTTTAACTATTTAAGATGAAATTATTTCCCATCATCGCACAGACTTACGTTCCCTCCATTTCAACCCCATCCAGGTCCATAAAGGTGTGCGTGGCGTGGTGAGGGACAAGCGTGGAAAGCCCATTGTTGGGGCGATCATTGTACTGAATGGGGGAGTGAGAGTCTTTACTGCAGAGGGCGGCTACTTCCATGCACTGCTCGCTCCTGGCAACCACAACATTGAAGCTGTTGCTGATGGCTATCAGCAACAACGTCAAGAGGTACACAGTTATATACATATCATGTTGGCTAGGAATGTGCCAGCTTTCAGGAAGATGGCCCTGATGACAGTTGATAAATTAGACACCAACTTAGAAAATCTAAGTTAGTGTCTAATTTATCATTTTAAATGCATACAAAAATGGACATTTAAAAAATAATCTTAATTCAAATTTACGTCAAATTTTTTTAAACCTGAACTTTAAAAAAAAAAAAGAAAACCACCCCCCACAATTTATGACATGCCAATTTTGAAGATGTGACACTAGACGCATTTAATGGGGATGATAACGCTGAGTAAAATGAGACGCTTACAATATCTGGTTTTAATCATTGATTTTTATGAAAATGGTGGAAGCAGAAATGACCTGTTCCTCAGATACAACCACGTGTGCTCTGTCGGTCAGGTGGTAATCATACATACACACAGTACGCTTCATTATCTTAGTGGTCAAACCAATCATTTGATATACTGAGCACTTTGGACTTAATTTGGATTAAAAAATGCAGCATTCACAGATTTCAGCTTGCATAATTTGACTGTTTCTAGAGAGAAGGGGTTTCATTGCAAAATGTCAAACATCCATTTTTTTCCATAAATGTTTGAAATATAAATTCAGCTACAAGGAAAATGAAAATAGTCTAAATGAAGGATCAAGAGAAAAAAAAAGGCACTCATGTCATAGCAAGTCTGTGGGAGAATATTACTGTGGTTCCCCATTATTGTCTAGGTCTATGAAAGGTGTAGGGCGGAGCACACAAAACCTCTCTATCACCTCCACCTTTCCATTTGGCTGCTCTGAAATTTGAAGTGTGGGGTAGGCCAGCTCTTTAAACAAATGTTCCTTAATGTTACGGCCCAGCTCCAGACTGTAGGCTGTGAGCTGTGTGCGCAGACTGAAGAGCAGGGGATCCACCACTGAATGATACGTCTGCTGGTACTCTGGTACTGCGAAGCCGTGGATCATCAGAGGCCCCGGTTGACTAGTTGAGCTGTAGGTCCTCTCTTCAGTAGTGAGGGCTCCGTCGCTGTGGGGCAGTTTGAGATCTGGAAGAACAGCAGCGTTCCTTTTATACCGGTCATCCAGGGATTTCTGGGGGTCTGCTTTGCTCTGCTCACATTCAAGGTCCAGGTCATAACTTGGGGCCAACATGTACTTCCTCTCTTTAATAGTCTCTCCATATTTCTTAGGACATCGAATACTCCGTCTTAGGCCATAGGGACGCATTTCATTCCTCTGGAAGTTAAGGTGACAGTTTCAGTGGATTCAGATGCCTCTGGAAGATCAGAAAACAGCAAGCAAAGCATCTTGATAATAAAAAAAAACAGGAAATAAGTTAGGTGGTGCACTTACTGTTTGGCAACAACTCTTTGAGTGTGTGTTCAGACCACATTACTGAATCAGGTCTGAAACCACACAGTTTGAGAGCCTTGTTCCCCGGGCTTTGAATCTAGCATCTCCATTTTTTTTAAACTGCACTTATATAAAGCCACTGAGTAAGTTACAAAAAGTGAGATTCTTGTAATTTACCTCTCGAGAGATTGCTGAGTAAATTTGGATTTTTATGATCCAGTGCTCAAATCCTATTTTAGACACACAAGACAACCTGCACCAGATCATACTAAGCCATCACACCTGCAAATGAGGCTTGCTAATTGGGTAATTAACAAGCCCACTTCTGTAGCCGACAGCGACTTGCCTTAAGAAACAGCCAGAATGGATCAGATGTGGTAGAGCTTGATGTTTTCTTTTTGTTGTTTGCATTTTGAGTGTTGTCTAAGTAAGTGAAATGTTAGTAAGTGAGGAATAGTCAAAAACAACAGCAACAAAACCTTAATTATTTGAATTTCACATGTCATCGACACACTGTGAGCAAGTTTTTGTGAAATTCTAGAAACAAGTAATTTTAACAACTTTGATTAAGCTTTTAAGATATATTGGCTTGACTGCAGGAGTTTGCAGGTTATGTTCAGAGGCTACCACAGCTAAACAAAGTTTTGATTCTGATGTTTGACATAGAGGAATGTTGATGTTATACTGTAATACAATTACCATGTTTCAGGGAGGCTCAGAGGCACTTTGAAGGCTTTTTGCTGTGTTGCAGGTGGTGGTATCTTCCTATGAAGCTGCTAGCTCCATCATCATTGAGTTTGACATGGACAACAGCATCTTTGGCCTGCCAAGAGAGTTTGTAGTGGCCAGTGCAGGTAAGCATGTCCATGAAAACACCTTTTGTAACCTGTGTTGCATATATACATGTATGTGACCTGTCCAGATAACAATGAAGCCTCTGTCATATATAATTTAGTATTTTGGCTAGTGTGATGTGTTAAAATGTATTCCAACAAATGATTCCCCTCTTTAAATGGGTTTTGTCTCCATCCAGTTTTAGTTGTGATCTACGACACACTCGCATTCTGTTTAAGTGCATTATAACTCTTTATCAGTGAGTCTTTTACACAGTTTTTAGTGTGCTTAATCATCACATGTGATTCAATATTTTTGTAATCCTCTTAATGTTCTCCCAGTTAGAAACGTGTGTGTGTGTGGACATTCTGAGTTGTGTGTTTCTGTCCCTCCTTGCAGCAGCCTCCATGACGGCGTTGGTGGTGACGGCGTGCATCATCTGGTGTGTGTGTGCAGCCAAGTCCAATCGGCAAAAAGATGGCTTCCACCGTTTGCGGCAGCACCGAGATGATTATGACGATGAGATCCGGCTCACCTCTATGGGCTCAAAGAAGTCGCTGCTTGCCCATGAGTTTCAGGACGAGAGTGAAAGCGATGAGGAGACGCTGTATGCCAACAAAATATGAGAATTACTGCATTAATTTGGCTGCTAAATATTTTATTTTGATCTCACCCTTTATTTTAACCCCTGGCCAACCAGTAACTGGTTGAACTCCAGGCAGCATCTCTGTCTCTCTTTATGACCGAGATATGAGAGTGGTAAAGACACTCCGTTCTGTTATACCAACAAGCTCTGAGGACTCACTCCCAGTCACTCAGTCATTAGTGCTGCTAAATTAATACTCAAAGAGCATCCTGCTAGTGTCTGGACTGAAGGGCTGGCTTTTTTTTTTGCTCCATCTCTACCTGACTGGATCAGGAGAAAAAGACAAAAGAGAAGGTGATTAAAAAGAGGGAGAGAGAAATAAAGGTTTAGTCCACAGTGGACCTCCTTCGTCCATGTTTCGAGTCCCACAGCTTTTTCCATTTCCGACCCACGCAAGAGCTCTCTTTTAGACCACTACCTGTCCTGCCCGGCTGAGGGGTTCCAGCCAATAAGTCCAAACTAACTGTTGCTTAGTGGATGTGTTATGAACTCTGGATGGATGTGCTCAATCTCCGCACGGATATCATGCATTTCTTTCAATACAGCTTTGCGCTAGAAAATTTCCGTTTCTGTTATCTAAGACAGCATTGCCACATTGATGTGTCCGAGCCTTCGGGAGACTGAATCCAATACTGTGCCTTGGCTATAAAGTTTACAGTCCGCTCGGGCTGTAGTATGTGACGGAAAGCAGCAACGTAGTGAATAGATTATACTTAGGCCGTGCTGGAATTGTATCCTTCCTATACTCAGGTGGTAGGATAAGCGGGAAATTATGATTAAAGGACTGCTGAATTCCAATGTTGCACTGTTTCTGCACAGATGACTCTAGGCTGGTTCAGTGGTTTTGTATTTTTACAGTGAGTCAATGTTGTGGCCGAAATCACAACGGGAGCGAGCTTCTCAAAAGCTTTAAAGCATCAGGGAGAATCTGTTACCGATGAAATGCTTGAATGAAACCCTTCCCAGTAAGTGCAGTGTGCTCTAATGTATGCATGGAGGTCACTTGCACTAAATGGAAAGTAAGGATTGTCCCATATCATTGGTCAGGAAAAAAACAACTCTAAATATGTAATCATAAACAGAATGTATTTGTTGTTTTTCCCTTTTTTGTTTGAACTATTATGGTTTGTCGTGGAACAATTCCATGCCTGTACATGGAGAGTTACTGCCATCAAGTCTGTTTTTCATTTTAACATGTTGGTGTTTATTCCACTAAACACTAAACAATACTTTGGAGTGCAAAAGTCATACCAGGTTTGTCCGTCCAGTAAAGATCACTGTCTGCAGCTCAATGTCAGAGCTACCCATATGACATGGTTTTTAAGGTCCAGTGCAAAGACATTCATATTTTCCAAACCTATTGTAAAACAAGGTGCATATAGACCATAATACATTTCACTGAGATGTGGTGGAAAGCTGAGAAATGGCTAGTAAATGGACTTTTTGAGTTATTCTGTACAAACCTGCCATTGTGATGTAAACTTAATTTGAGGTTTAATGTGGAATATGCAGATACACCTGGTCCTTCAGCCAGTTGTCAGGGGCAATGAAAGCAATCCTCAGTGGCTGTAAAGAACAACGTAGTCTGGTGTGAAATGATAATTCTCTCACATGTTAAAGAAGCTCAGTCATTAGACGACATTTGAATGAGGGAGAAGGACAAGTGACATGGAGAGTTATTTGAAGAAAAAGTGAGACTTCAGTGTTGGCAATATAAAATATCCAAAATGGCATAGAAAACCTGATGCAACTTCAAGCAAATCATGTGAACTGCCCAAAACTAAAACTGTGGTTTTCTTTATACTAGAAATCCATGTCTAGTGTTTTGCACTGGATCATTGAAATCAGGTTTTCAGTTGGGAATGCTATGCATGTTTTTCATCACT
>JAVQJV010046986.1:0-15052 GCA_036024995.1 Gadopsis bispinosus
GTGTGTGTGTGTGTGTGTGTGTGTGTGTGTGTGTGTGTGTGTGTGTGTGTGTGTGTGTGTGTGTGTGTGTGTGTGTGTGTGTGTGCTCGTGTATGTGCACACGCATCTGTGAATGCAAGCTGAAGGCTGTGTACACAAAGGTGCCTTCCCAAACCTGATTAACGATACCACGTTAGCTTTAGTAGCTATATTCCAACCTTGAAATGCCATTATTTGGGTAATTTAAATGTTAAAGATTACTTAGAATCCAGGGTTCCCAACTCTAACCAACACTGCCTGTGCGTGAGATTTCTTTGGCAACAAGTCCCTCGAGCAAGGCAAAATAACTTGTAGACATCTGCAGGTGTCATAAAGCACAGTGGGGAGATTTAGAAAGCCGAGCTACTGATGTCAGGGAGACGTTTATAGATGCCCCTGTCCTCTAGTTAAACTGCAGCTGGTTCTGTTTGGCTTCTAACATCACTGAGCCATCACTTACGCTGGGATGACCTTGGACAAGAGAGTACAGTAAGCCAATATGTTGCCATTCATGAAAATAGACCCCAATCATTTTATATCGCCGTGCTCCAGTTGGCCTATATGCTGCAGCTGAACTTCCAAATTCAAAAGAGCCATACCGGCCAACATGTGGTATCTGCAGAGGCTAGGCAGCTAGCTCGTTGATTTTGCCTGATCGTGATGGATACACTCAAAACTGATGTGCCATTTTCAGTGATTTTTTTTTTGGTTTAATAGTCGGAGAGAGAATTCACTTTTTCTAGTTTGCCCTCGCGCTTAGCTGTGGTGCTTGCTGTGTCTTTGCATGTGTATATATATATATATGTATGTACAGCTACTGTAACTGTGTGTTCAAATGCTGTGTGGCACCTCTCTAGCACACGCTACACGGTATGTGTTGTAAGCTGAACATCTGTTATGCATGCGTCATGCTATATTTATATGGGACACTGAGCTGAGTTGAGCTGAACCACAACTGTGTTAGCGGAGCGGCCCGTGCAAGTCACGCTCCCCGCGCCGTGACCCCTGCGTGTTTTTGTTTCTCTCTTTGGTGTCGCCACGCCGATTGAAAGCGGGTCGAGTCAAGATGTCCCTAAGAGATAAAGAACAATTATAGTCGTCTGTCCTCAATCCAGAGATAGACTAGGAACTGTGTCATTGTCTTATTACCCAAAGGGGTGTCGTTGAAACCTCTCACTCATAGCGCACCTCAACTCGTGTTGCCTCAGCAGCGTCTGGCAAACAGCTGACGGACAGACAAACAGAGGGGTGAAAACCCGACGTAAAGGGAATAGTTTGGAAAATTCCATATTACAAGGGCAGAAGTACATTATTTTAAGTAACTGTAGTAGAAGAAAACATGTCAGTAATAACACCTGCGCCACCATTACTCATCATTCACTTGCCATTTAAGAAAAGTGCAGCAGTGTATCTCCGGTCCCACCTACAATTCATAACACTGGGTGACTTGCAGGGTCACGACAGTCGTTATGCACATTGATAAGTAATGACAGCCACCACCATGATGAAGGATCCTCCCTTACTATAGCTACACAGAAAGTGTGTGATACAGACATTTGGCTTTACATTATATTCATTCATTAAATTGGCCAGTTTGACACTTGCATAGCACATATTTTATGCAAGCAAATTTTGTTCTACAACTACAAAAAGATTAGGTCGGTCATTGCGCCTCAATGTGTGCCGGCCTACCTACAAAAGGAATTCCATTAGTCTGGGTTCAATGGAGTTTTAGTAACCCCAAGTCTAAATACTGTTTAAGAGCCTGACAAGAATACAATTTTGCGAATAACACTGAGGGCCAGATTTAGTGAATCTTTTGCACCTCCTTTCACACGCATCCTGCCAGCGGAAGCACGGGCTACTTACAGGTGCACCCGCCGGGAAGCGCACTTTTCAACCAGTATTCTGCCCAATTTTACATGACGACAAACAAACGGAGAGAGAGTGCGCAAACATTGTTGGTGGGGCTGCCCCGAATTGGTTAACAAAAACAAAGAAATAACAGCTTGAGAAATAAAAAGAGGGCAGTGATCAACCGTGAAATGAACACAAGATTGAAGAACACTGAACAAAGTGCAGACAGAGAGGTGTGGTGGTTATGCAGGGAACCTGTTGGTTGATAACGATGCACTCTTTTGATAAGACGCTGACCGTAAGGTGATCTGTACACATCTTCTGCCATTTCCTTTTCCCTGATTGTACGTTTAATCCCTCCTGTTGCATTCGTTTTACAAAACAAAAATTATTTCACGTAATCATTACAAGTATACTATACTTTTCTCGGAGTCGAATTATGCATAACCTTGAGCAACCTTGTTTTTGATTAGTCTTTCCGCTACAGCATAACGGCATTTTGTTTCTTTTCTGAGCTCGCAGCTATCTGAACTACACCTTGTAGGCTCTCCTTCACTCTAACAGTCTGCCTAGAACTGCCCTGAATCTCTGATTGCATAATTAGCTGCTGTCTTAGTAAATCAGACTTTAACTCAGCACAGGTTGCGAGCGAAACAAAATGAATTGAATGAAAGGCAAATCTGGCCCTGAGAGCTTGTGAATTTTTTGGCACAAAAATCAAATGTTAATGTAGTGAATATTGGTACAAACTATCACCTAATTTGCAGCCTCGGTCTAAAAATGTGTCTTTCAGAAATTCATATCTGTCAGACCGTCATTTGTTTGGCAGCAATCGGGTGAAGACCATAGGACCGACATGGTTCGTTCCACCTGGCCCATCTCTCAGCTGAGTGATCAGCCAGCATTTCTTCACTGGCAGGAGCTGCATGCTGTGTTCTGCTCTTCGCAGACAGATACTGTAGATTGCATTAATTCCACTAACATTTTGATCCCATCAGCTGAAACGCTGACGGACCTGATTAAATGTATCTATTGGGGGCTTTCAGAATAAAGTGTGCCTGGACTTATTATATGTATGTATATGTATGACTTATTATATGACTGGCTTGCTGAGCTGAGTACTTGCTGGGCATTGGAAAATTATTTTTTTATCAATTTGACCAGTTTTGCAGTGTTAAAACGTTTAGGCAGCTGCCATTCATTATTGACATTTCACTGTGCTGGGTTATAGGGTTCTGGTAAAGCTACATATTGACGACAGCCTCTTTCTGCCTCTGTGTACCATAAGGCATCCCTTGTAAAATCTCGTCATGGACGTTAAATATACTTTTTGGTGGGTTGATTTGTCTTTGATGGGGAACAACTAATGATTGCTTGTTTAACTGAGCCGTGTGAGCAAAGTTTTAACTATAGTATTGTTTGGGTTGGAGAGAATCCTGGGCCCTAAAGGACCCTAAAACCAGACAACAGCGTCCACAGCAGCTGCCGCTAATCCTGCGTACTGAGGTCTGCACAAGAATCACTCAGCAGCAAGCAAAGACATCCGGGGTGCAAAGTTGAAAGGCGTGATCAAACTTCTGACATTCAGTTTACGATCACATAAGTTGAAAACAATTGTTTCATCCCTATTCAATATACAGGAACCTGGTAGGAATCTGGAAGTGTGGAGTTCCTGCATTAACAGATCCACATCTGCAATAACAGGCATCTATGTCTACTAAGACCTGGGGAACTTTAATGTCCTCCGAGACGATAACCAGGGTGTTTTGACAGCTTCCACTCGACAGTTCTTAGATATCCATGACTACGGTACATGGCATGCCATCGCTGCACTGTCACTTCCCATAAACGTTTATCACATGCACATGCTTGGAAACTCACGCAAGCATCGTCCAGCGGGGCTAACACATTCGCTCGCTCGTTCTTCACAGCTCCCGTTTCAGCAAGTACATGGTGCATGAACCCCTCATGCAAAACACACACACACACACAAAATTTGGAACCCGCTTCCTGATACTGATGCCCCTTGAACCCATCTCCTCTGCTTCATCCACATCCACACTATTGGTTGAGGTAGGTGTGTTGCAGCAGATGAAATTAATAAGGGGTCATACGACTCATCTGGTATGCCTACTGTAAGGAAAGAGCAGGTGCTTTCTATTTTCAAACACAAAAGGAACATTCACTCGCATACACCCACAGCACACATTCACAAGCAAACAATCAAAAACACTACATGAGATGCTCTGACATTTGCAAACACACGGGGATCCGCACAGACACACACTCACACAAAATTATATGAATGGGTAAAGAGCAGCAGTTCAGCTGCAAGAACACATATTGAGCTCCCAACAAATCCTGAAGCTGAAGAAAGGAGATGCTCTGCAGCCACCTTTAAATAAGTGCTGTAATTCATGACCTGTTCTTTTTAATTAGAGAAGCAGTGTGAGGGTATTTGTATCATCTCAGGGAGGGAAAAAAGTCCCATGTTTGTTTCATTGCACTTGCAAATGATTTATTTCCAGTTGTTGCTTTCAGCAGTCTTTTTGTGCACACCCTGAGGGTTAAACTGGTTCTTTGCACACATCTTTGTGTGCGTGTGTAAATTAGTAAAGTAACATTAGTAAAGTTTTGTTCCGTTAGCCGGTTCCATTTTGGTTCTGTTCCGGTCAGCAAAATACCTGAATTCCTTAAGCCCTGACACTAACAAATCTCTTATGCAACCTTTTATCTCTCTTGTTATTTTTTAATTAGCAAAAACCAATGCTGAAAACACGCAGGTGATGTTAGTAGGCTGCACATTTATAGCTTTCAGCTGTTAATAATGAATTAATGAATCAAGTCGGTTCATCAACTTATTTCAGTTCTGATTTCACAATGTGATTCCATTTAAAGTTGATATACCTAACTTCAAGGTGAAGTTGAACTTTACTTACACCTGCAATAACTGATTTTGTTTTGGCCACTAAGGGGCAGCAAACACAAGTTGTGAACACAACGCTGACATATCATCAAGTTGATGTGGTGAACGTGTTAGCAAACAGTTTTTTATTTACACATCCAGCTGTTACAGAGCAACATTACTGTTTTTGGTCTCTACCAACTCCTGAGGGGAATATCTGGCTCTTTAGCTGACTGTAGGTTCATCACTATGAGCGAACCTTCTGTCACCTTGTTATCACATTATCCTTTGATATATTGTTATGGTTATGTTATAACCGCCCAAAGTTCAATCAGCAACATATGCGTTTCTGCCTGTGCGAGTGTACCTCTGAAGAATCGGTGTGTTATGTGAGAACGCAGACATGAGACAGTGAACTCATTCACTCATCCCCATTACTGTTACTGGTTATGTCAGACACGTGAGGCAAGTGATGTCACTGCCAGCTCCCTGGGAGCTCACCTCAGGACTCCATCCGCTCTGTTCTGCCGCTAATATGAACGGACATATTGCCTCCAATGGAAGCTCATCCGTCTTCACTACAAACGAGATGCAAGCAGCGGGCCTCCGGTGCGCGGCGAGTTAAGTGAACGCGTAACCGTCTCCCCTCCCTGGAGGGTCCGAGAAGTGCGCTTGTGATTGAAAGTTTTGCCGGCTCAAATCTGTGAGCCTGCTAGAAAGATTCTTAGCGGGTATCGTAAGTGACAGATGCTCTCCTGACCCTCAACAACAGTCAGCAACCGGGCAAGGCGGGCCAAACCCCAGCCGTTCCAGCGGGGCTGCTCGGTAACAACCCGAGGAATACTGCAGCTGCATGAGGCATCTCCAATGTGCCTGAACGTGTAACTATACGAATTAGAAGCAAAGGGCGGGCTGCTTAACAGGAGCAGGCGGGGCATGCTCAGCAAACCTTTGCTGGATAAATAAAGGTTTAAGGAAAAACAACTCAGAAATTGCAAGATATAAACTATCAAGACAAACTCCAGCAGAGTCAAGAAGTCCATAAATGTATTCACAGGCTCACATTGTTTTTCTTTTGCATTACAACTGAAATACAGTCTAACTATGAGCACTTGCTGGGAGATTATTGTACAAAGTGCATTTCTCTGTCTATGGGGGACAGCTTGACATTCATTTTATGCAAGTCAGCTCTTCCTGTTTCCCCACAGAATATTAACTCCACGGCTTCTTCTCCACTAGGTGAGTTTATTCAGTGGGTGAGATGATGACATCACTTGAAAGATTAGACACAAACCCCCACTCCTCGTCAGATAATGAGAGTCCCGTTATAATATCAGATGTTTTCTTTACTGATATATTCTGTGAGCTGAAGTGACAGTGTCCTGCAGACACTGCTGATGAAAGCGGACAGGCGGACGAGAGCTGGACACAAACTGAAATCCCACGAAGACTTGCTGTCCAGGATCAATGCAAACCAGGCCTCTGTTTTCCTTTCTTTATGGCGCCCGTGGTCAAATCCAGAATCTAAAATATACACTTATCAGAACACTGTGCTCCGCAGTTATATGGCTTTTTTTTAATTCCCACTAGGCCATTCATTATGAACATATTTGACATATAAATCTAGTCTTGTGTGGTAGACCTCTCTCAGACCTTGAAGTGAAGGAGTAATTAATAAAACCTCACACAAAGCTGCAGCAGTGTTAACTCAGGTGTAAAATGCTGACTGAACAATATGTTAGTACTGCAAGACATAATTAGAAGTCACCACAGTTTGGTAGTAACCTTTGACCCTTTTTGAGTTCAAACATATTATATCCTGTGAGAGAAATCAACCTAGCATACAGTGGTCCTGTCATTTGTTCCTTTTCCACTACATCGCATGTGTTACAACCCCTCACACGCAAATAATGTCAGCGTGCACCTGAGCAGAGAGCCGTTTGAAAAATGTCAGTAATGGGTTTTGCACAAAACTGTGTGCAAATACTACATTACTACCATTAGATGTGACGTCAGACCTCTTAAAAGAGAGGTGCACAAGGTTGTGCGCTTCTGTCTGTGAGAGGACTACCTCTGGCCTTAAAAACAGCAATCTTAACGCCTCAGAGGATTTCAACAATCTTTCTGCACTCTTTGGTGCAGTGCTCTTTGGATGGGATCATTTATTTCCTTCTGGTCTTAAATGGCACTAGTAAATATTAGATGCTTTTGAGCGGGGCATGCAATTTCCATATTTAAACGTGAGAATGAAGTGAGAGTCCAAAATTAAAAGTGTGGTTTTGGCATCCTGCAAGCTCTTCGCCATCGCCATCAATTTCTACCTGTTTGACAGCGCCAGGAATCAAAAAAACAACAACATGGGCCTTGTTGTTCCACTACATTCATTTCCATCCAGAAACTACTCTGCGAGGCCAAACTTGATCAAACACAAAAACAAGACATCCAATATTAAAATGAACATTTCATCCTTACACACAAAATTGGAAATCTTCAAAAGCATTAACATCGCAACAATCTCTAATTCTGATCATTAATACCTTCAAATAACGGCCCGTCTCTTTAGTGCCGTAACATGACTGGATATGGACGGATACAGTAGAAAACTACTCAAATCGTGTGTGGGACTGTGTGAAAAGGAGGCTAAATTTACCATCGGCTGTTGAGTGATCCTGCTAACCTTTACGAGGTCCTTTGAGTGGAGGTAAAACACCAGTACACACACACATTACACACGATAACATGAATACAAACACACACGGGCATGCAGACAATTCTAGTGAACATAGACATTCTTTCAAACTCTCGGGTAACAAATTGCTCTAATCTGCATCTGAAATCGGGACACAACCTATCTATTTAAAAAAAAAATATATGCATCCAATTGTAAAACTTAAGCAATAAGAGGATTTTGAAATGCTGGAGTCTGCTCACAACATAAGCATGAGAAGAGATGATTTCATTGTGAAGAGAAGTATGTTACTTAAAGAGGCCAGGGTCCTTGTTTGGCACACGGGACTTACTCTACCTTCTGTTCTTGTTGAATGATGATCTTTAGGATTAAAACTCAGACGCTGTGCAAACACCCAGTTGTGAACTTCAGTTCTGATAGACTGAGTCGCATTCAGATATATCACCAGATATCTTCTGTGATCTTACATATGTGCTCATAAACTGAAAATCCCAATTCGCCGTGTTAACTTGTGTAAGTAAGTATACTAGATGGCAGGGGAAACTCATGAATCACTGTAGAATACAGCCACAATAAGCTAACAAATGCAGCTCTATCGTTTCATAGCTGTACTGTTGGTACTGTCTGCTTCCTATGGCAAACCCCCCCCCCCAAAACATATTGCAATTATTTTGACAGATATTTTGATATGAGTCACGATTTTAGTGGAAATGGTAATGTTTGCATTTCATTTTCACTGAGAAAATATAAAGATGATGCGATTTTTGCTGGGGTCTGTACCAAAACAGCATGTTCCCTTACAGCTGGAGAATATGATTTGCAGGCCGGGGCATCTCTGTCGCACCACAATGCTTCTTTTACAATGGTATGTTGTGACACGTTTTACCTTTATCAAAAAAAAAAAAAGCTCCTGCTATTTGGATATTGCACTTGGCCATATTGTGATTTTGCTAATATTTCGATTTATTGTTCAGCCCTACTGCTTCCTATCAAAGTTTCCAACCCAACACTTTTCACTTATTTTACTGAGCTATGTACAGTAGAATCTAGCCTGATGCTGAGGCAACTGGCATCCATAAAGCCATAACTGATCATGAAGAAGCAGCTGCTACATGTTTAGCTTTGCTGTACTTTTTAGTACTATGATTGATAAACGTGACAGCCAACACACACTGACAGAAAATGGTTTAGGGCGCCAACCAACAATTATTTTCACCATCAAAGAATCTGTTGATTACGTTTGTGATTAATCAATCAATCGATTTGCTCTAAAGAATGACAGAAAATTGTGAAAAATGTCCATCACAATGTCCAAAAGCAAGGTGACGTCTTCAAATTCCCTTTTTGTCTAACTGATAATCCAATGCCCAAAGAAATTCTAATTAGTGATTCATTGTTTCAACTGTAAAATGTTACACATCCTGAAATGTCTTAAAAGTCAGATTGAGGTACAGGACATGAGCAGGACTTCAGGGAATCACAAAATCCCACAAAGTGTTAATGTTTTTCTTTATTTGATATTTTAATGAAGAGAAAGATGCATCTGGTTAATTATTTATTCATTCAATTTCTCTGCCTACTTAATCCTTTTCTGGCACACCTGGGGGCTACAGCCTATCCCAGCATGCACTGGGAGGATGGCAGGACACTGGGCAGGTGGCCAGTCCATCACAGGTTGAACACAGATAGGCAGACATCCACTCCCGCTCTCATTCATACCTACAGGCAATTTAGAGTCTCCACTCTGCCTGACTTGCACATCTTTGCAATGTGGGAGGAAACCAGAGAAAATCCACACAAACATGCAAACGCCGCACAGAGCCAAGGATCAAACCTGGGTCTTCTTGCTGTGAGGCGATGGTGTAAACCCCTAAACTATCAAACCTTACTTTCCTGAACGCATCGAGTGCAGTGGAATACTATTTTTGACATGAGTAGGAGTTTACAGTGACCAGTTAAATGTATGGACATGTTGGCTGTGGACTGAACCTGCCACTGTCCACACCAACTGAAACTTGGCACACAGTTGAATTGTGTGGTGAATAGGGCTGCAACTTACATTTTAACTGCTGATTAATCTGTGGAATATTTCCCCAATTTATTGTTTTGCAAGCTAAACACACCTCCCTCACAAAACAGTGACATTTACTGAAAATGGCAATCCTTTTATTTTCAGATTCATACTTACATAGACAGTTTCGTCATGGAAATGCCTTCATTATAATACCCTGTGTAATTATTATTGAATACAAATAAAATATTCATTCATATTTCACCAGTCACAACACAATTTGTAAATGTTGCTACGGCATTGTGCCCGAAATTGCCTCTTGCTGCAAAAAAAAAAAAGCTGTATTTTTATGTAAAATATCTATGTTTTTTTATGTATTTTTATTGTATCTATGCATTTGATTAATTAAAATGTAAAGGGGACAGAGGTGGGGTATCATGCTGCTAGCAACAATGTTGAAGAGAGCTGATAACACTAATGCTATTTTCTCCTTATCATGCATGAAACCACTGTTGTTGTTTACTTGCACTGATATGGTCAACTGTAAAAATTAATGTTCCTCATTTGAGGCAGAAAATGTACTCCTGTAATCCCGAATAATCCCATTGTTAAGTGACGGTCACATGTTTCACACCTATTCCAGAGTTGAACGGAGGCCTGGCTCGGCTGAGCTGGTACTGTACAATCCTCTACATAACCCGGTATGACCGCTTCTCTCTACTGAACTGAAGGAGACTGCAGCACCTCAGCCTCATACACACACACACACACACACACACACACACACACACACACACACACACACACAGCCCAACGTGCACTGTAAAAACGTGCACTGTACAAATACAAAACTTACATAAGCAAACCTATATACACGTGCACACAGACGAAAGATGGTAAAAAATGAAAAATGCCTGAAATGAATGGCTCTACAGGTGCCTGATTAAAAACCCAAACAGTGCAGTGTAGTCTTGTTCAGTGTGGTGTAGCATGTCCAATACTAGACTGAGCAGAGAGCGCTGTATTCCTCATTCAGAGATTGATAGCCTGACACTGATGTTTAATCCAGCTTCAGGCTTCAATGCACGGAGATGTGGTTCTTTCCATTAATTTCAGAGGCCATTATTTTACAGCCTGTGGTAGCGGCCCTTATTTTGCTGGCCCTCAAGCCACTTCAGGGAGAATCTTTAAAAGGTACTTGAAATGTACTACTTTAAGTATGCATGTCAAAGGAAATAGTTAAATCCCCCCAGTGTACGGTATGTATTTTTAATTATGCACAATATTATTTAACTTAGACTTTTTCAGCCATGGCACCACATAAGTGAAATATATATGGATTTGATACTATACTTCAATGTAATTACAATACTTATCACTTGGCAGAAAGTACACAGTCTCAGTTTGAAAACTTTTACTTTCACGTGAGCAGTAGGTGTCACATTTTTAATGGCAAATATGGGAAATATAACTAGAAAAACACAATAGTTCAATATGTTATAATTTAATAATTTGGCTAGGCATCTGCAAGTGTAACACACAGCAAACCTCAACACGTATGTTTGGATGAAGGACTTAATAATATCCCTTCATGCCATGAATTCCTGTTTAAAAAGTAGTCTATCCATTGGTCACTGTGTGACTCATACTACTGACATATGTACAGTAACATCTCACACTGCCTTGGGTATTTGGCTAAAACCTCACATTTCTGAATCACAGGCATCCATGGGATTGGATGACATCATGCCTGCAAAGTTTATGAGCCAACCATATCCAGAGGGAGATCATTATCCCGGATTGGCAGCCCACTGATTGGCTCAGGAGATAGGACGCAGCTCATCCTGACCTTTTTGCTGTGAGTGAATCCTGACAAGATCAATCACAAGCCAAGGCATTCTCTCTCTCAGCACAAACCCATTGAGTCATTCCACTCAGGCTTTGCAGCAGAATTGAATTACCCACCCACCCAAAGCGTAGCTGAAGCTAAAAAGCCACTCCTCCCAGCAACTCAGTTTCAGCAGCCACCATGTAGATTTCTCCAGTACCACTAAAGCACTAAAGGCTGTTAGAGGACATGGGTCTGGGCATTCTTTACTAAAGCTAGTTCAGTGTTGGGCAACAAATACGAAAAAAGGACAGAAGAGGACCAGCTGAAGACTGAAACCAATCTACTGATATTGAACAATAAGACAGAGAAAGTGACAACATATCTGGAGCTTGCCAAAACTAAACCATGCGAAGCCTTCCACGAACACTCCACAATGTCAGAAAATGGAGCCTACCTCACACTATATGCAGATGATGTACTATACTATCGGGGCCCAGAATACAAAAGAGGCCCCAAAGGTGATGAAGAATGCATTTCCAGTAAAATGTCACATCATGTTAAGATCTCAACTGGGACATGAGTACTTCCACTTGTTAGATTATCAATGTGTCTACATGGTCACAGTCCCTGGCGTAATACAGACATATTTTATGCTGCCGAGGTCAGCTATTGATTGGCCTCCAGGGTATCAAAGACATTGAAGTGTCTGCCAAGTAATACGCGTTCAAAAACAAGCTTAGTAAGCTATGCACCACCCTGTGTGCTTATTCATTGGCTCCTTGCACAGGCTGATGATGAATATGTAAAATCTTATGCGACTGCATTCGAATGAAGGCCTGTTGAAGGCTGACTGGCTTCCTGTCTGCGGGGCGAGAATAATGACATGAGTGATATTTCCTCAAAATCCTGACACCATTGCATGTCTTTAACCAGAGATCTTTTGGGAGACTTGAAAAAGCTGAAGGCACAGTCTGGTTTGACATTTAGGAGTGCTGACTTCCCACATCTAGAGGGGATTCAAGCCAGCAAATTTAAAACGTCCGTGAACTTGGACAGGGGGTTCTTTGATTTGGGAACCATCAGATCACTAAAGATCTGTCAACACCAGCCGAGAAGCTCTCCGGCTGGAGAATTCAGCCCTACGTGTGTGATTAAAAGCAAATCACTCCCCCCGAATGCTCATCACTGGTCGTCTCTGCCGCTAATTCGACACAACACTTGAAAAAGCCGCCGCAAACGCATCTCCAATACACTCAGCGCCCCACTGGAGAATGAATGGGCTCTCTCTTCTGACAGATCATCTAGTGCACAGGGCAAGATGAATCTCGCGCATGCAGTACAGTAATAGCCTAACATATGATGGTTCTTGGCGCGGCCTGAGTAGTGGAGGGGTGTAAGACAGTCCCTTATGTCACATGGGAGAAAGAGGGAAAGAGAAGGAGGGAGAAGAGGAGTGCTGCAGTGCTTCGGTGGTGTGCTGTCTCTTTAACTATGGCCATGCTTGACAGGAGCTGCTGTATCAAACTACTGTAAAATCGACATGGCCGGGGAAGCTCAGTGGCTGGCTGCTTGCCTCCATGGCGTCCATCTGCACTCATGGATACAGCCATTGTGGGGAAAGAGAGAGGAGACCGTGATGGGGTAGAGGAGCATGTGCGTGTGTAGTATGCATGTGTGTTGTGTGCGTGTGTGTGTGTGTGTGTGTGTGTGTGTGTGTGTGTGTGTGTGTGTCTGTGGGTGGTTCAGCGTGAGGTGGGTCGACCACGGCGGAGGAGAGAGAGAGAGAGAGAGAGCGAGAAAGCAAAAGAAGGAGGAAGATAGACCGAAAGGAGGTGTGAGTTTAAGATTGCGAATGAGGGAGGAAAAAGATTTAGCCAGGATAGGAAGGCCCATCTCTGCTGCTGCTGCTGCTGCTGCTGCTGCTTGCCTCCCACTAACTGCCTGTTCATGTGAGCCGGTACTTGGCATGACTGCAAATGGCTTGCCTGGGGTACATTAGCTTAACACACTCGTCAATGTGGGCTCAGATACATCTGCAAGATCATTGATAAACACCCAGCCCCCTTCCCCCTCTCTCCGGTCGTGTGGATCTATATCTGATCTATCTGTGATAATATCAGACATCTTACCATATACTTTATCTGTGGATGTTGAGTCACTGTGTGGCAATAAATATCACACAGTGTTACATAATCGCTTCGAGTAACCATGGCGCTTGTAATGTATAGGTTGACAGGGGAGATGGATAGAGTGTCTGTCTGGAGTGTGTTGAGCTGGTCTGCCAAAATACATACTAGGGCTGCAACTAACCATTGCTTTCACAACTGACTGTCTTTCTAATGAACTGTTTGGTCCATAAAATATCGGAATATAATCATGAAAAAAGCACATCACAGTTCCGCGAATCCCAAGGTGTCATCTTCAAATGGCTTATCTTGCCCAATGAACAGCCCAAAAGCCAAAAGATATTCAATTAACGATGATATAAAAGTGAGAAAACCAGCAAATTATCACAATATAGATTCTGGAGAGAGCAAATATTTTTACTTGCTAACTTAATTCCATACATAATTGCCAGCAAAAATGTGTCGATTAATTTCCTGTTGAGTGACACCAATACGCAAACATTTTTAACACATACATACATTTAGGGGGACATTTGGATTTTTATACAATATAAATAATATACAGTACACAATGCTATAAAATAAACAGATTTTTACTACTGATGCTGCAATCGTGAAGTTAAAACCGTAAAACCCAACGGCAGATTGGTGTATCTCCATATTGATACGCTCTACAATCCAGCTTATGGCTAAACCCTCAGCAGTTGTACCAAATTGGATAAGACTAAACACTGTCTAAAATGAAACACCGCTGAGCGATCACAGAGAACGCATACTCAGTCAGTGCCATCGCTGGCAGGTTTTGAAGGTGCAGCACTGTGCTCACAATTTCCTGGCAATGACTCCCAGAGTGGGCTTGCGCACACGCACACACACACACACACGCACACACACAGTGGCAGAGCATCTCAACAACATTATGCAACCAACTTCTATAGCTGCACTTGCACAAGAGGGCATTTTGGCCATTATCTGCTTTGCTCCAAGGGAATAAAAAGCAGAGTGACAAGGAGCCGAGCGGGCTGCCACACTTAAATTTGGCCTCTGCTTTGATGACGACTCCAGGGTCACGGTGAAGTCCAGGAGGTTTTTTTTTTCTCCAGGTCGAGATTCGTCTCCATTTTGGAGGCACCCGTATTGTTCTACATGGGGCTACAGGTCTGTGGGTGTGGGTGTGTGCGTGTGCTTGTATATCCACACACAAAACATCCCTCTCCCTCACCCTAAAAATCACATGCAGCACACCTCCACTCTCTCCTGAACCCACACACTGACTGCACTGCCGCTGCTCTCTTTCCCTCTCTCCGTCACACACACACACACACACACACACACACACACACATCTACTCACACACCTCACCCTCCCTACAGTTTTTTTGGCATCTACCCTCCTTGATAACAGGTACTCACACAGACCACGACACCCCCAAATCCTTCACGGTTCCTGCAAACTTTGCGCCGGGCGTTCCATCTCACTCCAGTCTGACTCTGGCCATCATGTTTGAGGAGCTCGCTTTTTTCCAAATTAGCAGCCTCTAATCACACACACACACACACACACACACACACACACACACACACACACACACACACACACACACACACACACACAC